>JAFFZR010007379.1:0-24359 GCA_018397195.1 Lethrus apterus | reverse complement strand
TATTATGAACGACTTTTCTTAGTAAAAGTTTGCCGTATCATGGATTAGTTGGATTAATTTGTTCATTTCATTCATCATTCTATTAAAATTGTAAGGCCGTTTTGCTTGGTTTTTTTCTTATGCAACCTATTTAAAATTGTATACCGTTGAAAACAAAATTAAAAATCATAACGAAATAACAAATAAAAAATATAGGTTGCCATTTTAAAAAAATGGCGTTGACGTCATAACAAATAAATGAAGGTGTTTAATAAAGAATTTCGCCAAGTTGTAGCTAAGACTGTCCCATTTAATAATATATATGGTTTGTTGGTGATTAAATCACAATTGAAGTCGCTATAGTCTCGGGCCCGTTTTGTAGAACGGACTGTAAATAAGAATTTTTGAAAAAAATTGAAAATTAAAAATTGGCCATACATGTTATATGTTGTTGAAAAGGGAAAAAAATTTCTTTTTATTTAAGCCACAGCCAACTATGAGTTCCATATAAAAAATTATAACTTTATGTCACAACTCGAATTTAGAGAACTTTTTGAAAAAACTAACAACGCCACTGCATTCTTATCGTAAAAGTGCCTGAAGAACGTGGACATTATTTTTCTTCAGTTTTCCAAATAAGCAAGATATAACCATAAAACGAAAACTGAAAAAACCGAACGAACTTTGGTTTTCACCCTTGAATTTTTCTCCAAAAAAAGCGATCGAGGATTTCTATCTCTTATGGTTATCGAAATTCCCTATTAAAACATCGAAATTTGCCCACCCTGTACACTGTAGAGTGATATAAACAGAAGTGTCCACATTAAAGTGTTTACGTGTGTGGTAGCATTGTGTTCTATTATTAACAGTGCATGTTATGACAAGATTTTTTGAAATTATATTCATTCTAAAGAAACATAAAAATAGATCATATTATAGAAGCAACAGTTATATCATAGTTACGTCATTTTAAAAAATAAAACATTTTCGTGATCGTTTATTATCTGTGAGCTCTTTACCATGATGTATATAAATATTTATTTGACTATTAATTGCCCATCTACACTAATATCTGTAACAAATACACAGATTTATAGATTTATTAATTCATACGTTTCGCAAATTTATATACGTATATTCACGAAGTAATAATCTTCAAAAATGTTCACATCTGGCAGTGACGTGACATGCTAATTTTAAACAAAATTGATAGCATTACAGTGCGTCACGACATATTTCAAATTCAAATTAGAGATTAATTATGCCATTAGTGAAGTAAATTTTTGCAAAATTATTGTAATTGTGCCAAGAGCCATAGTTTCAAATTTATATCTTTATAGTCGGCAAATACCATACATTTTCGTAGTTATTGAAGATTATTTAACAGAAGGCGTATTGTTTTTATTTACTATCTACAAATAAATATAAGTAAATTCATTTAAAAGTATAATAAAAAAATTGTCGAAAGCAGTTTTGTGGAAAATTTAGGGTATTATCACTTTATTTATTGTACACATCATTTGATAAAAACCTTGGATAAATTATTCTACTCGGCCAAAATATATCAAAATTTGAATTTGATTAATAACTCGAAAACTAAACAAATTTTTCTTCTTTGCAAAATTTGTTTTATTTAAAAAAAAAATTTATTTCATGTTCTCTAATAATAAAGATTTCCTTATATCATTAAAGTCGCTATGCAATAAGCGTGCATAGTAGAATTACTACATCTAAATTTATCTGTTAGAATTAGAACATAGGTATTTTTACGCATTTACACATGTTAGTTGATCCCCTTTGTGTATAAAATTGTCTTGATAAATTTTATATTGGGTTTAGGGGTGCTAGGCTAGCTCGTGCTTGTACAGATGTTCGAACATTTGTTGTAATTTTGTCCCTAAAAACAGTCTAAAAATAATCTTCCACGTAGGTGTATGTTGTAGACTGTACAGTTTGAAAAATGAATTGTTTAACTTCTTGATGAATAGATGGAAGCGATAACAAATTGCAATAAATATTTATATTCCTGAAAACAAAACACGTATGCTCGAATGATCGTTAATGACAGCGTTGCCAGTTTGTTTACTTTGATACGAATGTTCTCTGATTTGTTTCCATGCGATTTTATGCAAAAATTCTGCATTTCATTTTTATGTATGAGCGGATTTGCATTTCTATTTTTGTCGAAGTTGTTTTCTCGAAATTTAATTCGATGTATGTAACTAGGATTTTTTGAAACATGGTATTTGGCAGTCACAATATATACAAACAATAAACAAGAGTCTTCTCAATCAACATCATCTGTGCCAAATAAAATAGCATGTATTTTAATTCAACGTCATAACAATACCTAATTATTTTCAACAGAGAAACATTTTAAACTGGCACATGTTTTATACTAATTATTTTCAACAGCGAAACATTTTAAACTAGCATATGTCTTATACTAATTTGTATAGTGAACTGCGTTATATGAGACTTGTGATTGTTATGAGTCAACATGAACATTGTGATTGAGTCTGGGCAAAAATATACATTGGATTTTCTAATCAGTTTGAATGAACATGACAAGAAGCGTTTCAACGTACGCCACTACGACTCGAATCAACTGTATGTCAGTGAATCCGTGGTCATTCTGTGCACATCAGTGGAATCTATTGCTTTGTCTATTAGTGCAATATGTTATTTTTATTACTTGGCTAATTTGTGTCGGTAAGTTTTTTTTGCAGATTCAATTTTTTTTTCTTTTTCTTTTTTCTCCTTGAAAAATATAACTGTCGCTGTTCATTTGGCTGTTCATCTGCCCACATTGTGTAGCTGTGTCGGTTGACCGTCCACATGTGCGGAAGGTCTTCATCACTAAAGAGCAAATTTTGCAGCAAATTACCCCTTCAACTTCATGCAACAGGTCGGCACACATTGCTTCGCAACCTGCGTAGCCCTTTGCAACTTAGTTGGATTTGGAGGTGGTATGGTAGTTTTTCAAGGTGTAGTGGAGAATCTTCCCCACTGTCGGTTGTGGTACACCCAATTCCTGATTTAGCTTCCTGGCTGATGCTTTCGGGCTTCTGTTAATTTCATACAGTTTCAGCTGACAGCCTGGGCCTACTGGAACGTTTGACATCCTGCACGTTACATGTGGTCTTGAATTTCTGAACCAGTAGTCTGAGATTAGCGCTAGTAGGTTTATGGAATTTTCGTTCAAAGTCCTCTTGAACCTCCCAGTACGTACCTTCCCTCAAACGCGCACACACCGCAGATATTCTTTCCTCAGTGGATAAGTACGTTTCAGATCACCTATTGTAACAGAAAAACATAATCAGCAGTTTTCTCAAAAATGGATCGAAATTTATAATCATTATATTATGAAATTTATTTTATGGCGAAGGTATTTATTACGTAGGTTGGTTGCATTTTTAATCATGTTCGTTTTTCTAATTGGATAATATTAATTACTGACCTCAGTAGATACATGACCTTAATTACTGCTAATACCGTATTATAAGTTAACATCAATCATCTAATTTGTCAGTCACTCGTCTATGTATTTGTATTTATGTTAGTTAATTTGTATATATTTAGGCGATCAATCACTTTATTTATATTTCTCATTCCGTTAACTTTAAGAATAATATTATTTAACTGTATTAGATTCCCATCGCAGGCATTGGGAAAAAGTTGCACGTGATAAACTCGATAAAATTTATTAGTCTGTAATTCTGTATTTTTGTGAAGCACTAAGAAAACACTATGATATACTAATATAAATCTAAATAAAAAGAAAAAAATAAATAATAGACTTATTTACTTATTTGTGACTTCGCAAACTTTACAAGAAACATAAAGCAACACATGGGTGTTCTTTAAATACACAGAGAAAAAGAATGTTGTAATTGGTCATGATGAGTAGAGGTAAAAATAAATAAAACTCTAATAAAAGTCTGAAAATTTTATCAAAATTTCCTGTGCACTACGGAGTAGTTAAAAGGTGATTAAAACATAATTTTGGTTGTTTAGCAACAATCAGAAGTTTTCACGTTTTGTATGGTTTTTATAAAAAAAGGCAAAGTGGAAGCTTATACAAACATCTAGCGACTGTATTAAAAAACTTTTTCTGAAGAAGAACGTAGAGAAAGAAGTGTATCTTTTAAATATGTAAGTCTTTATTTTATTGTTGTTGATATATTTTTATTTACACATTGAAATAAGTGGAATAAATTAATATTTCAGAGCTAAAGTCAGCTCTGAAATATTAATTGATTGACTTGATATTAATTTAAACTAGTAATTAACAAGACTTGTCTAAAAGCTTCAAGAATATTTTACTCAATCTTAAAAGTAAAATATAAAAAATTTACGCGTACATTTCGTCGAATATTCAAATCGAAAATGGAATCATCGTTTTTATGGATTTAAAGATTCAGGAATTTGGCTAACTTTCTGGCATTAAAAATGTTAATAAAATTTTATTAAAAATCTACTCTATATTTATTTGTTAATGTAAATACAGGTTTTCCTATATGTTATGTGTAATGTATATGTTGTTCTACACTACATTAATATTCATACGATTGCTAAATTTACCATGCCCTAAAGAGGGCAACCTGAATGTACCGCCGCCGATAAATATTTTGATAAAATTGTTGATACAATGCTGATAAGAATACAATTACGTGTTGAAATATGTACGTGATGTTTTATTTACGAGAAGATATTTTTTGGAGCGGTTATACAGGATCATTCTAAAATAAGTACCTATATTTTGACAGGTGATAGCTGACAACAGCCCAACCCCAAATATGCAAAAATTATGGTCCTATGTTGAAGGGTGTGCCAGAAAAAAATATTTTAAGTTTTGAGTAAAATATGACAATAACGCCGAATTATCATCAATAAAGGTTGTTTTGCAACATTTCATGTTATTCCCGCCAAATGAAGTGGATTTTCAACGCGATAGATATTGAAATGGACACAAGACCCTACTTTAAATTTAAAATGGAGATAGGACCGCTGTTTTTGCGGATTTGGGTTTGGGTGATAGCTAACAATCACCTGTTAAAATATCTGTACTTATTTACGGAAGATCCTGTATAGCATTTAAAGAATGTAGACTATGTTTCGCCATTTCAGTATTTTCGATTGAAATGACGTCTCAGTTTAAACTATTTTATAAATTACTTTCAGTATTTTTCGTATGTAATAAAGTGATTACTTCTTCCATGTGAAACGCTAAAAAAGTGAATTACTATTTAGAAACTTTCAATTATACCATGCAATGTTATTATCAATTTTACTTTCAATAAGAAACTTTCTAAATAAGGCTGTGATGCACAATTGTAATTCTAATTATATTAACTATTAATTCAGTTAATAAACTGTAATTTTCATTGAAATAAGCGTAATTAACAATCCATCATATAAAAATCAATAAATTGGACTAAAATATGTACCAAGACTAACGTCCAAATTTTAGTATAAAGTTAAAAGATATTGACTGTATGATTAATAAAATAAATTTATATTTGCAGTTTACGCGTAGGCACCATTTTGCCTTGAATTATTGCAAGATACAATGTCAACTAACCTAAAGTTGACGTTTACCTAAAATTATTAAAACAAATATTTCACATATTTTATACTTTTGCCATTATAGCGGCAATTATTCTTTTATAGGCGTTCTCGTGTTTTATTTATGATACTTAAAAAGTCAGTATTAAAATTATATTCTTTCTTTATCGTAAAATAGTAGTTAAATCAAATATATGCAAGTCGTTTCCGATGTTATCGTACAGTAAGAAGTTAATTAAGGATGTGGTCTATCCGGAAACCATGAAATTCTTATTGGACAGCAGCGGAAATATTACATAACAAATTACCGCGTATATATTTCATATGTGTATTTTAAATTATGTTTTGGTAAGTTTGAAATATTGTCTTTGGCGTTCTGCAGTCACAACACAAAAAAGTTTAAATATATATTTGATTACAGTTGTTATTTTTAAATTTTGCACTTGAATGTCTGTTTATTCCATTTGTTGTTTTAATTTATCTTTTGTTATACAAAGTTTATCATACCGAGGAATTTCGTACAAAATATGTGTATATTTTTCAACGAGTAGAATAAAACAGTGCACTAAGCATTATGTTCATACCTATTGTGAAAACAAACGCTGTGAACAATATAAAAAATAAACATTTCAGGAAACTTCCACAGGCAGTTGTGATAAATACGAATTCGTCAAATGAATAATTTCCACTATAAGCATTGGTTTTAATGCATTTTAAAATTACGTACTTAAAATTATTAACGGTTTTAATGTTGTTTCTATAAACAACGTTAAACTCACAAATTCTTACTACTTCTAGTTTTCAATACGTAGATAGTAATTAACTTATTACATCAAACCAGTAGCTTTTTAACTTCTGATGCACGCTATAATTTTACAACAAATTATAATAACTTTATAAAACAGTTACTGTGTTTTTTCTGATTAAAAGATCTAGAAAGTATAATTTGTTGTCTTTTTAGTTTTAAGTGTGAAATTAATATTAAAATTGAATTTATTGAAGCAGGAAATTTTGATATAATCTGGTAAAACATAAAAAACTTACTGCTTCAAAACGAAAATTGGTGTTAAATTCTTCTCTTAAGGCAATGCTGTTTCAATTATTTTAATTTTTAAATATGGCACACGTACGTAAATGATACTTTTTGTCATAATAATGAATAGGTATGATATTTAGAGCGTTTGTAAATTTAGAACGTTATCTAGATTTTTTTAAGTTTAAAAATAAATATTTATATTACCAACGTAAAGATTAAATTTTACATATTTAATAATCTGTTTAAATAACCATAACTTAAGTACACAATTTACGTTCTGTTTGTCTATAATGCATATTTATTGACTTTTACAGGTAAAACGCTCTGCCAGGTGTGTAAGAAAAAGTGTTCTGGAGAAGTTCTTCGTGTTCAAGATAAATATTTTCACACACAGTGCTTCAAATGTAAAGAATGTAATAATTCTTTAGCTCAGGGCGGATTCTTCTCGAAAGATGGAGAATATTATTGCACTGCAGACTATCAACGTCATTTTGGAACGAAATGTGCTTCTTGTCAAGATTATGTCGAAGGCGAAGTAAGTATTTTGAAATTCACAATGTGTTTAATTTATATTGAAAATTGCTATGTACTATAGATTCGTGTTAAGAATTTTCATTAATCATGTAATCTGATCAAAGTTGTTTAGATAAAGAGTGAGGATAGGTGTGTATGTCGTAAACTAAAATAACAAAACACCAAGATAACATTTTAACACAATTCTCTTTTATTTCAGTAAATTACATACTTTTCTTTCTTTTATTCTAAAATGATTGATTTATTGCTTCCTTCTCTTATATTTAGAAATGGAAAAAATGGCAATTTGTAGAAGTTTACTTCGTGTAATGGTTTTTAGAAGAAAAACTGCACAATTTTGTTACTGGTTTAGTATACAATTTTTTCTGAACATAGTGAATTTCCAAAAATGTGGGTGCATTGGTGCAACGTTCGGGCAGTTGAAATCTTATTTATTTGGTATCTAAAGCATAAAGGCAAACCCTAGAGACATGGGTTCGCCTTTATTCTATGTAAGTAATAAATAGAACTTGGTCATTCGCACAGCATTTTTTTGTTAGTATGTATTAGGTTGAAGTTGTTTCATAATAAAGATGTGATCTGTTGTCGACCTTCCTTTCTTAAACCCCTTTGGTAGCTCCCTCAGCTCTGATTGATAACTACTGAGCGATTTCTTAGAATTCTTGCCCAAACTTTGAATCCAGGTGCAATTCTCTGATTATTATTGCAATTCACCTTGTCTTCTTTTTTATGTGTGGGAAATGACTGCATCCATTTAACTTCAGTATAAACGAACATCGACAAATAACTATTAAACTAATTTGTTCAAATATCCTTCAAACGTTATTTTTAAGTAATTTAATGACATACCATTTGTAATATTATGTATGTTTCATATTTTATGCTATATGTGGGAAAATTGTAATATAAAATTATTTTATATTAATATAATTTAGTGTTATAAATTCTATAATGTTATTTCAGACAGACGGTAATTTACTATTGTCATTTGTTGTAGGTTGTTACTGCCTTGGGAAAAACATACCATCAAAAATGCTTTACATGTGGAAGATGCAGACAGGCATTTCCTTCTGGCGAGAAAGTTACATATACCGGCAAGGAGGTACTTTGCCAGAAATGTGTTCATATACCTGTTCGACAAGCAAATACACCACAGGCAGGTAGTCCCACGTCGAATAATCCAAATGGTATGTTAAATTCAATTAAAAATCTGTACTGGAATGTTATGGAATGGATTAATCTATATGACTAAAATCAGATTTTATTTAATTCTTGATTCAAAAAGTCACAGAACTTCCTGAATAAAATCCAGAACTCACTTATAAACTAAGTGAATAATTGCCAATAACAAATAAAAAATTTAAATAATAATATTCGTTACTATTTAACCGAAGACTCGTACAGATGAATAAATAATTCTGTCGATATTACTTAGAAATATGAGAGTTGTGTTGTTAAACTCATGGTCAAATGTTTAAGTTTGTCTTACATAATCATACATTATTACACTGCAAAAAAATATGTGTTCAGGATGATTCAGAATTATCAACTTTTAAGTCTGTTTTACACATAGTATAATTCTATATAAAATTAGGTGTTTTGTGGGTTACAAGGTATTGCTTTGACAGCGACGATATACCAAATATTATACATTTTACATTACAGTTTCTATTACACCTTCTACTGTTTCTGTTACAAATTCCACTTAATAACTTCTATAAATTAAATAATAATTTATATAAAATTATACACATAATATTTGTATTACACTATGTACATATAATTTTTGTTATAATATAAGAGTTCATTATTATTTGAAACACAGGCAGTGAACCCGCGTAATGTAATTGTTTATAGAATTATACATCGTGTGACACGGCCTTTAGGAATAATAGAAGATACCAATTATTTAAAAATTGTCTGAAAATGTGTGCATTTGGTGGCATCCGAATATTTTGATTGTTCATATTGTTCTGATGTGTACAGTATTTATTATTGTTTATTTATTATAGATTGTGCTGGTTGCCATGAAGAGTTAAAAGAAGGGCAGGCATTAATTGCCTTAGATCGTCAGTGGCATGTATGGTGCTTTAAATGTGGTAGTTGCAAGACGGTGCTGCACGGTGAATATATGGGACGTGATGGAGTTCCTTACTGTGAAAAGGATTATCAACGACAATTTGGTGTTAAATGTGCCTATTGTAATCGTTTTATTAGTGGAAAAGTTTTACAGGTTTGTTTTTGTTATTATTAGGGATTGCAGTACTTGTAAATTGATTTACTCATAAATAGCAATATTATATCTCATTTTTTGTTACCGGTAAATTTATAATTTTTTACCGGTAATTCGGTAAATTTAATTTTTATTTTAATATTACTATGTTGTAGTTAAACGTGAATTGATGATTTGCTATTAATTATAGGTATTATTTTATAATGTAAATGGAGTTAACATCAATAAAACGTTGTTTTCGAAGCATCAGAAACGCTCACAAATCTCTAGTTACTTCCGCTGAATTAATATCGTAAAAATGTTTTACCATAAATAACTTTTCCTCGGGCGTATAGTAATTCATTTTAAACTAACGAATCTTTTTTTAATTAATGAATAGATATCTCCCGTCCACAGAACATAATTTAAAATACGATAGACGAACGCGTAACATACGAGCACGGGTGGAGTTAAGATTACAATAAAATGCGCATGTGTAACCACTAACAGGTGTTAACAAATTTCTCCCTCACATATATTTTCCTTCAGGCTGGTGATAATCACCATTTTCATCCAACGTGTGCTCGTTGTACAAAGTGTGGAGATCCTTTTGGTGATGGAGAAGAAATGTACTTGCAAGGAAGTGCCATTTGGCATCCTAGATGTGGGCCAGGACCTACTGAAAACGGTCAGATACTCAATGGTACTGGAGAATCAAATGGTCATTGTACAGATACAGACACACCTGCACGAGAATGTGACAGAATGAGTTATTCAGCAGTTAGTGAATTACAGGTATATTCTCATTGTATTTTTTTTTATCGTAGCATTCGTTTGATAAATGTTATTTATTCAGATTCTATGATGTTTTATGTACTTCTACGCTTGCATTTGTATAGTGCCTTCGCATTTGATTTATTGTTTTGTTTGATTTGATTGTAATTTTTTTGTTTTTGCATGTAAATTTTGCAGTTTTCCATGCGTTCTCGAACACCTAGCTTAGAAAATGGTTCTCTATACAGTCCTACTGCCATGTCTGGAAAGGTTTGTTTTTTTTTATCATTTGATATTTTCAAAAGAACTTTATTGAAATTATTACATAGACGGTGTTTACTTATTTTTGAAACATAGAATTTTAATCAATTGATTTTAAATTAAAATCAAAATGACAATAAAGAACTAATTTTTAATGTTCTATGGATCAATTGTGAACGAACACCATATACATATATGTAAATTATTTTTTTTACTTACATTTTTTAACTTTCTTCATAATCAAATGATGATCTGGGTAAGGCCACAGTAGGTTTCTTGTTCAGTATCTGAACATTAAGTTCAGAAATCCTATGGAACTTAACAGAAATGAAATCTTAAGCAGGAAGCACATTAGTGCGGAATGTAATGGAATGGAACAGAATGGAAATATCGTCGTACATGTAATTAAACGTGGATGGTCACACTAGCAATGGAATGGAAAGGGAAGGAATAGCTTGGAACATGTACGATGATATTTCCATTCTATTCCATTCCATTCCTGCTTTAGAATGAGTTCCAAACTAATGTTGCTTTACTCTATCATAATAGTTAACACCAGCCATGAAAGCTTTTTATTTAGAATATTAGCGTCTTGTGTTTTATTATTTTGCTCATTGACACTCATGTATATTACTCCTTTTATGCAATGTTAACTATCATGTAATTAGTCTTTAATTTGTTTTTAAATTAACTGAATTTGTTAGTCTTTAGTAGATGTTGTATTGGTTATTAAATTGTCAATAGTTTTAGATTTTTTAATTATTCACATGATTGCTGTTATGATTTTAACTTCTGATTTTTAATGATTTAATTTGAAGCTTTGGTATAGTGCTGAAATATTTTATTCATAATTTAATAAATGTATAGCATGTTGCATGTTTTGCCATTCTGTTATTTTTTATTCATATAAGGCAGGGGTTAGCAAATGATAATGTGTCTTCATTTGAGAGAAAGTAATATTTCAAGTTTGACTATATTTTTAAAAAATTGTAATTATAATAAAAAGACAAAAAATGTTGCCTTCATGAAAAAATATTTAATTACATGGTTTATAGTTAAAGAACTGATTGATATAAAGTATTGTACCATGTATTATTAAGTAGGTTTGACTATTTTTATATAATATAGCTGCTGTAGCCAAAATCATGGGTATATTCATCTACAAAAATAATTCTCATAAGAACGCATTAATTCGTTTAAAAAACAAGAAATATTTTTATTATAAAGACAATGAGTCTAAATAATAAAATCTGAACACAAGCTATAACGTAATTATTTTTAAAAAAGCAATTACTTAAAAATTACTGAAGAAGCAATAGGGTTCTTGCATGCGAACGGAATATTTCAACTGACATATTTAAAGTAAATAATTCCTATTCTAACATACCATCATTATTTTTTCTAGAAAATTTTATTTGATCCTAAATGTGGATTAAAATTCAAATATTTTTCAAGTGATTGATAATGTTTTCTGATTCGGTCTACCACGATCACGTCATAACTAAGATGTGTTCAAGCACAAAGGTTTATATATGGATATTAACAGTTATTTATTATTTGTTATGTTAAAAAGATCACCAATCTTTGGGTTAAATGTGCCCCAAACATAAACTACGTTGAAGAAAAGTAAAACATATGAATGAAGTTGGATCACAGCCTGCAGTACGTGTGGTGATTGGTTTGGCTACAATGACGTTATGGCACGCCAAATAACAATAATATTTGAATTTCAACCACAAAATACAAGGAAACTTTACATTTTTTAAAAGATATTTTACATCAATATGTAAAACATGATACAAAAATTATCGCAAGAACCGTTTTGCTATTTTACATTAAGAATAAATCTGCCAGCATTTGCTGCCTTTACTTACTGTGTATAAGCAATTGCTTTTGTAAAAATAGATCTATCCTTGAAAATGAATTCAAGTGATAGTGATGAAGAATGTGTATGTGATAAAAATAAAAATCAGTTGGTGTTTATACTAAAATTGAAACTAAATATAATAATATCTAATAACTCCCAGTTACCCGAAATAAAAACAAAAAAGAAGAAACTCTTGCAAGGTTACAATTGTGGTCGTTGCCAATTGAAGTGAATTCTTGGTTTCCTGATATAAAAAATTTCAGTCGCAGCATTCTAACAATAGCCGCCCTGAAAATGTCCTCTATAACAGTGGACGAAATGTCGGCCAATAACAGTCGACAACGAATGTGGTTCCATATCAGAAACCAAGAATTCACTTCTTCTCTATAGAAATACGTTCAAATTGAATAATTATCAAAAAATCAGTAATATGAAAATTGAAGCAAGCCACTCGATTTTTTCATCAGTGAAACGATATAGCTTTCGAAAATCTTCTATTTTACAGAACTTCCTTTTACATGTATTAACCCTTAAGTGCCATGGTGGAGTCAAATTTGACCCTATCATAATTTGGCACTGAGTTTCTGTATGAAAGTCTAGATGGATGTCTTTGCAGATTCTTGTAATCTTCGATCGTTTAATGATCTATTGGTATGTGAATGATCTATCAGTTTACTTTAGTCCTTACAAAGAAAAAAATCATTGGGGGTCAGTTTTGACCCGGCCATGTTGTAAGTGTTACAAAAAGTACCTGTAAAGTAAATAGAAATGGCAAGAGTGAGAGAAAAATATATTAGAGGAAGGTGTCGCTTTTGCCCTTACTCTCAATAAATCAAAAGAAGGAAAGCATGACTTGTGATGTTTGCAAGAGATATATATGTGTAAAAATCACGCTCGCGTCAAGAAGTTATGCGATGTATGTATGATAAGTATAGACCAAAAACATGTTTGTTAGTTTTTTTGTTTTGTGTTTACCTTTTTTTGATTACGGGGAGCAACCTTAGGAATTGGTATTTCGAAAATATATAGTTTCTTTTTTGAAATTTTTTAAATTTTAGTGTTGTTTTAGATATATATGTAGAATACTACATTTTTGTGCATTCTTTTCTATTTCATTCTCTTAAAAATTTTCAATAATTGCTTCCTCAATTTTGACCTTATCAGTACATAGGAAAAACGTTTAAATTAAGCTTAGATAGAAACAATTTAATAAAATATGTGCATATCATAAAAAATAACCGAAGGGTCATTATTGACCCTCTCATGGTATGAGCGTCAGAGATTTCAGCCATGGCACTTAAGGTTTAATAAACTGGGTCATTTTATAAATGGATTGAATAAATGCATATCACCAAATGCAGCCAAAAACTAATTTCAAGCAAGGAGTAAGGCTGCCTTGAAATGTATGTGGCAATTGCTTAACAAAGTGAGCAATTACTTACTTTATTTTTTTCTAGTTGTTTGCAAAAGCAATCACTAAGGTTTTCTTTTCATGCTAAAATGCAACTGCTTTATCTTTATTCATTAGTCTCAATAAAATCAATATTGTTTCTTCATATCTGGGCTGGAACTATTTATTTCTTAATGTTAAAGTGACGTTTGGTAGAATATTCAGCTGCTTTAATAGGAAAATGCTCTGAAATTCTTGATAACATGCAACATAAGAATATTGCCATTTGCCGTTTTCTGTTTTCTAAAAGAAAACTTTTGATTTGTTTAGACATTTTTGTCAAACGTCAATTTGACATTAAGAAATAAATAGTGGTTTAAGTAAAGACGTTTGTTTTTGGTCATGGCTTACGTTGTCTAATTTTTTTTTCGATCACACTGTATTATCGTTGAAAGGTGGAGATAGGAATTAAATAAAAAAATATTCAAAAATTAAATTTTAGTTATTAGGTACAATCTTATAATATAAAATAACATATATAAAAAATTGATGAAATTTTTATTTTGCAGCACTATAGTTACCGTACTCCATCACCTGGTTTGGTGTTAAGAGATTATAATAAATCTGCAACGCTTGGCGATGATATTTCTAGAATATATACATATAGTTACCTAACAGAAGAACCCAGCTTGGGATACTTACGAAGACCAATAGAGCCATATGACAAAGCACCGACTTCACCACATTTCCACAGACCTACCTGTATGACATATGTGCGTTTTTAAAATTGCAATTAATATTCTCATACACATTTTTATAGCACAAAATTCTCTCAGAAGCAGCTTTGGAGCTGGTGGAAAGTCAAGACATGGGTCTAAGTCGGCTATGAAAGTGCTAGTAGATTCAATAAGGAGTGAGACACCCAGACCAAAGTCCCCTCGTATGAATAATGAAGAACCAATTGAATTGGCTCATTTTCCAGGTGCTAAACCACCTCAGCCTGGAGAAAAACCAAAGATTGAACGAGATGATTTTCCTGCTCCACCATATCCATATACTGACCCAGGTAATGTACAAAATTAATTCAAATGCAAACAATTGCTACATTCCACTATAATTGCTTATCCATAAAGTAAGTCTAAATATGTTAATTTTCTGTTTTGTTTTCTTGCTTATACTTATTTCTTTTGTTTGTTTTGTTAATATTAAATAATTTTATCTACAATTGTGCGTAATGTAGGGTTTTACACACTCCAAACAATGTGTAAAGTAATACATTATGACACAAGTGATATGATAGAAAATGTCTGCACTTTTCTCTATTTTTAATTTGGATTAATTTTTTAATTGGTGTCTAAATTCAGAACGTAGAAAACGATGGTCAGATACATATAAAGGCGTACCACATTCCGATGACGAAGATGCAGTTGATGGCGAAGTTAATTCAAAACAAGTAGATGACACTCAGCTGAAGAAAGAAGAAGCTGAACTTACAAAAATTGCCACTGGTATAGGCAAAGTATTCCTGAAAGATGTGAAAGAACGAGAAAAGATGAAACAATGGAAGGCTGCTCATTTAGATCCTAGAAATGCATCAAGGTATGTTTGTGCTACTAGTAGTTGATATTATAAAATTCGTTTGTTATCATGCAGGACACCCAGTGCAAATAAAGAACCAACTTACAGGCTTCGTTACGATTCCCCAATAGGCGCCAGTCCCTCTAGAAATTTAGACCATCCTAAGCCATTTGATGATGATGAGTTTGATAGGTCTTACAGTTGCCGATCGTCAATGGGGAGATCAATTGGACAAATACCTAATTACAATGGTATGTTTGAATTTCTAGAAAATGTTTATTCAGTGAAAATTTGTATACTTAATTCAAAGATATAAAGATTCTTTTAAATGAATATTTTTAGTGCAATTGGCATTTTCTAATTAAGGTGAGAAGCATGGAAAATAGTAAAAATTATTAGCTAAATGCATGATTTTTTCTTTAATTTCATTTTGTGTCTAAATGCTGTAAAGTATGAGTGATATTTTACTAATATTTGATTTAAAAATTACTTTCACTTTTGAAAAATGAAAATTACATCAATAAAAATAATCTTCCACAAAATTTAAAAACTTTTTTTAATAACTTACAGCAATTGTATACAGTTGATGAGTTGATGTAAGTCATCTAGATTATTATATACATTCTATTATTGGTTATATTAGTTTCATTTAATGCATAGAGTTAAAAAAAATAAGTGACCTTAATTGGTGAATGCATGTGTTTATAGTGAGCAAAATGTAATCTACAATTTCCATAGAGTATTCATTTGTCATTTAACTAATCATTGTCTGTGAAGTTTCAAGAACGATTTTATGAAAATGAATGTAATTCTTTATCGATACTCTTTGTTTTTTTTTTTTTCATCGATATACTGTTGCTAGCTTTTCTATGGATCATATGAGCACTTTTTTGAATACTGCATAACTGCTCTGTTGAAACTGTCTGGAAAACTTTAATAACATTTTTTTAAAATTAATAGTTATTACTGAATATGTCGATAAAAATATCGATAAATCAAAAAGATTTCACTGATGGCCATTATAGTAATTTGCATTCCATAGGTGACTTAAATGCTTCAAAGACCTATGGCAAATATCCTGTCAGTCCCAAATCTTTACAGACACATACTGTATGCAAATCTTATAAATTATTTGTCATCATTTCAAACATTATTATTTCACAGATAATTGTTGCATAGATGCTGCGCATTTTGAGATGCTAATTTGCATTTTTTTTTGTAAATATGCGCATTTTTAGTTTTGTTTATTTTATTTTTGTTTGTGTATTGTACAGTAGTCTCTTCTCTTCGAAACGTTCCTAGACCTGGGTATGGACTAAAATCTTCAACTTTGCCTGCACGTAATGGATATGTAAGTATTGAGCAAAAACAGAAGTTTGAGGTTACAACATGTTTAAATAAGTAAAAATAGTTAAATTAGAATATGACCTCAGTCTTTTGTTCTATCATCTGTAAAAAAAACTCATTAGACTTCATGTGTGGGAAATATCAAAGATTTAACGCTTGTTAGTTTATACTTATAACATTTTTCGATCCAGTTGTGAGTTCGCTACGTCATGTTCCTAAGCCGGGCTATGGCTTGGCTCCTCGATCTCATACCTTCAGTTCTTCCGCTGGTAGTTATACTCATATACCTGTAAGTCACAGAGTATATATCAAAATTGTATAATTAAATTGCATGCTTCTTTTTATTTGAACATGATGTAGGTAAACTAGTTTTATTTTTAATTCTTCTTCTATTAATGTCCTTTTAATTATACTTATCTTTTATTCATGAGCAAGACCTTTATAATTATTTAATAATACATGTTATGGGTGTTAGTCTTTCTCATGCATCTCCACCATTTATTGTCCCTCTCCTTGTCCGATCCTATATCCATTGCCCTTCCCTCAACCCGGTGGTCCCACTCATCCTGACCCACTTCCCATCCAATACTTATTCTTTCTCTCCTCGTTTTCACAACTGAATCTCACAATCACTCTCTCTTCCATCACTCCCATTTTCCCTTCCAAATAATCCGATCGTCTCCAATACACGCACTGTTTTTTGTACCTACTATT
This sequence comes from Lethrus apterus, assembly GCA_018397195.1. Taxonomy (NCBI): domain Eukaryota; kingdom Metazoa; phylum Arthropoda; class Insecta; order Coleoptera; family Geotrupidae; genus Lethrus; species Lethrus apterus. Next base: position 7,099 of record JAFFZR010007379.1, on the reverse strand, counting down.
GCTCTATTTTTTAGTGCCTTTCTTGTTGGTTCACCCCTTCCATCGCTACTTCACCACCCTTTTGCTCGTTTCTACCTCCATCTTTTCTTGTCCCATCTCAACTATATAACGTGATTTTGAATTTTCCAGCCCCAATGCCTTCTTAATTGCTGGTGCAATTCTAACCTCCTAAAATCTTTCACTCCCTATACTTCTGCAACATACATTACAATACTGTTCATACAGCTCTTCCATACTACCATACTTTCCTGCAAATTTCCTTGCCTTGCACCCTTCTCACCGTTTCCTCTGCTTGCCTTCCCTTCTTACAAACATATTCCCCATGCTCTGCATAACTAAAATTCTATCTCATCACCCCATCCTAAATACATCCACTCTTTTACTACTTCAATCACCCCATCCTAAATACATCCACTCTTTTACTACTTCAATCACCTCTCCTTTCCATTCAACAAATATATAAAGTATATGAAAATGTTAACTTTTTCAAATAATAAATGTATTTCAAATTGATATATGTATTTTACTATGGAAACCAAATTTGTTATAAATAATTAAAAAGTCTATTTGATGAACCAAACTTTACAACCCCTAATCCTTAAGAAAAATATATCAATTTGAAATACACTCATGAACAAAAGTATTGCATATTTTTAATATTTAGTACTAAATGAAAAGTTCTGTATATCTTTAAATATTTTTAGTCGCACATGTAAATATATCCCTTTTAATCGTAAAAACTCTCATTGTAACCCAATACAGCACGTATAGGACTACTTAAAGAAAAAAATTAGAAAACGAAATCCGCCTCCAAGAACTCTACAAGAGTTACGCATAGCAGCTCAAGAAGAATGGCAACGAATGGGAAGGCGTATGCAAGCTGTATTAAACGCTAGAGGAGGCAATACGCGCTATTAAACCTAACTTTTTTTAAGATTGTTTTTTAAATTAAAGAATGCCAGCTTATATCAAACTGCTGCATTATTTTAAACTTTAGTTTCAGTTTTTTATTAAAATCTCATAAGTAAGTCCTAGATATTATATTTCGTCGAAAAAAATTAACAAATAAGGGTAATAAATTATTATACAAGTTCAAAATATGCAATACTTTTGCTCATGAGTGTATATTTATTACTTGAAAAAGTTAACAAAGTATATTTTATGTTTTATATATGTATTTTTTTCATTTTTATTGGTTGCTTGCTCATGAATAAAAGATAAGTATAATTTAAACAACCAAGTATTTGATATTGATAATATTCTTTTAAGCAAATGGTAATACATGATTATAAAATTTACCAGAAAAATGCAACAGAGTTGAAATCTACCTCATTACATATTGCACTTCACCGAGTATATTTTTCATACATACTATATACACATTCATTAATAATTGTTCAAGACATTATTTACTTTTAGTTGGCATGTATTGTAGTGTACACATCAATTGTTTTGTTTTTATTATTTTAATGTTAATAATACTTCACAGGGAGATTACTCATTTAGCGGAATGGGTGTTAAAACACACAGTACAGATTTCAGTAGTGGAAAATCTGACAGTAAGTATATTAAAACATTTTTTCTTACTTATATGGGTTTGCTTGTAGTTACTTTAAAATAATAATAATTAACGAATTTAATAATAGCTAGACAATAAAAAAAATTTCACATTTTGTTTCATATTTAAACATTAAAATCAATATAGTGAGACGAGTGATAATGGTAATACCATAGATGTTAATATTAATTATTAAATAGATAATTTGAATGGTTTGGTTTGGTTGACAATTTTAGATTACCTTTCTTTCTCTGCATATCAAAGCAGAAAATGTATAAATAGTTGATTTATTTATTTTAATTAATGTTAGACCATTTAACATAAATTTATTTTCTGTTAATGATTCCTTGTTCACGTCAATTCCCATAATTAATCGAAAAATAATGCAAAACAATAGTAGTACTTCATCAGAAGAAATATTCCTAACAAAATAATAAGGTGTTCTTGTTTCATAGTTTCTACAATCTCGCATATTGATGACTTCAGATTGAGACGACTTACAAAGTAAAACTAACACCACTGGTAACGCCTAGTCATCCAATCTCCCCTCAGTTGGGGGCGTAATTTCGTTTACACGACTATCTCATATATCTTCCGCTTGCGTTTCACTTGCACAAACGAAACATTTTTATTTACAAAAATAACATGATTGTCTTATACAAACAAACAACCTTTGTTGGCATTTACTTTCTACATATAATATACAGTGTGTCCCAGATCGAATGGGGTTGCATGGGTAACTTTCTTATCATTGAAGATGGAGATTTGGTTAAATTGGCAATGTTTTGCAGTTTTATATGCTGATTTAAAATCTATCTGAAAAAGTTCAAAATGTCGAACCCGTCATAAGTTTTTTTTAAATAAACTAAAAACAGTCATTTTCTTTTACGTCAAATATCTTCGTAAGTATAAGAGATACGAAAAAAAGTTTCATATGAAAGTCACTGCTTTTGTGGTACTCGTATCAACTTCCTTAATTAAATTGGCGCCATATCGGATTTTTAGGTTAGTGAATAGAATTTTTTGTTCTGTCAAATTAATTGTTTTTACATTTTAATCAAGAAGGCTTACATGGATCCAAACAAAATTTATTTAAGAAAACAAAACTTAATTCTAATAATCACATGAAATGTTCAAAATGCTGGCCATTCTTAACTAAACATAGTTGACACCGTTTGACGACACTTCGGGTTACTTTACGCAACGTATTTCGATTAATACTAGCACACGCTTCTAACACTGCTTCCCGCAGTTCCTGATCATTATTGTAGCTGTATTTACTTCCATATACTTTATTCTTTAATTTAGGTACCCCACAGAAAAAAGTCGAGAGGCGTTAGATCAGCATAACATAACAATAACCTTATTGTCAAATCGGTGAATTAAATAATCTACCACGTTTCATGAATTGTTGTTTTTCATCATGGTATGTCACTAGATATTTTGTGGTTCAAGTACTTAATACATAGTACTGAATTGACATGTTACTAAGTACTATAATAGGAATAACATATAAAGGTTTTCTAAAATAAATTTCACCTAATATTGTTTGGATCCATGTAAGCCTATTTGATTAAAATGTAAAAACAATTAATTTTACTGATATTTTTTATTCAATCATACGTTATCTTACATCGTTGAAAAGAGAATAAAAAATTCTATTTAGTAACCTAAAAATCCAATATGGCGTCAATTTAACTTAAAGAAGTTGATAGGAGTACCACAAAAGCAACCATCTTGAATTTTTGTTCGACAACAATTTTAAATTGGTCTCATTGAATACAGTGACTTTCGTATGAAACTTTTTTCGTATCTCTTATACTTATGAAGATATTTGACATAAAAAAATGACAGTTTTTAGTTTTTTTAAAATAACTTCTGACGGGTTCGACATTTTGAACTTTTTCAAATAGGTAAATCAGCATATAAAACTGCAAAACATTGCCCATTTAACCAAATCTCCATCTTCAATGATAAGAAAGTTACCTATGTAATCCTCCCACTCGATCTGGGACATACTGTATAATACTGGTATTCTCCCACTCCTCTGTGTTTCATTATTCATGCTGTAATCTCATCTCTCTCGTCCAATGTTTCCTATTCATCCTTTCCTGGGCTGCAGTTCTTATTTCTCCATTACCATTTTTATCCAGCTCCTCACCCTGTTCCTTTGCTTCGTCTCCATCTCGTACAAAATCTTCTTTCCCACTTCAACTTCCATCTTTACTCTCAGGTGATGATTTTTCCAGCTTCAACGTTCTCTGTAAAGTTCTTTCCACACACACTTATACTTTCGCCCCCCCCCCCCCATACGTCCGCTCCATATAGCACTATGCCACTTATTAAAGTCCTGAACTTATTTAAGTGCCCCCCACTTAAAATAGTATTAAGGGATTAGGAGTAATGTTTTGTAGATCATAAATCATAATGGAAGGCATAATAAGTAAAGTCAATTGTAATTTTATATTTTGCCTTTGTCATAATTAACATAAAAAAAGATTATTTTTTATTACTGATGAATATTTTTCACATGATCTACAAATTTTTTTATTTTTTTGGTTTCATTGTTAAGAAGAAATGGGAACTATGTGATTAAGATATTAAGATATTTTTTATTGTTGTTAGTAAATCAAGTTGAAATTGCTTGGGTTATTTTTATTCAAAACCGGCATGTATCTTTTTCATAGCAATAATTTAAGTGAAGATCTGGTCACGGTGGATGTAATAGTATGCTTGAGTCATAGATCATAGATCAAGTTATGTATAATAATTTTCGTATTCTCAGTAAATTAAAAATGATTGAATTGATTAATTGGATTAATATATACATATTCCAAAAAAATATATTGTAAGTAACTTATGAAGCTTTGTTAGCTTAAAAACTCTGCTCTGCTTTTGCATGATTTGTAGCGCTTCGTAAAATATTTTTTTAAGGTTCCTTAGATTCTATTGTCGTAACAACAAACTTTAACTTATGTGATGTATTGATACTGACAGTATAAAATTGTGCTTTTTCTTCAGTTTCCACTGGATCCATCACGGATGTTGAAAGACGAGCCTTGGTATGTAAAATACATGCTTTATAACGACACTTTTTTTTCAGTTTAGCAAAGCTTTGCAACATCACTTGCTTCATTTAACAATACATTTTTAATCATTGTTAACTAAATCTAATTGTGAGATTTCAATTTTTATTCATTTCATTTGTTTTAAATCATTTTTATATTTAAGTCATTAAATTCGTCATTTGTTTATATTATATATGGTTAAATGTCAGCAACTAGAATGAGTTACTGTTTTGTCAGGTACTTTATCTTTAATTCAAATTCTATGTTTTGTACTTTGATAATAAACTGAATCTTCCACTATAGCATGTTAATTATATTTCATATTTAGAATTCAGAAATGATCGTGTCGACAACGTATGCAGGTCTGGGGCGCTCCCCAGGAGGGTACACATCACAAGTAAGACGGTCACTACCCAACATGGCGCACACAATATTAATAAACGAACCAGCAAAAATATATCCGTACCATCTATTGATCACAAATAATTATCGTCTCCCAGCAGATGTAGATAGATTGAATTTAGAGGTGGGTAAAAATTAATGCATACAAAAAGATGTAACCTGATATATTTGTTATAAATGAATAACTTGATAATTACAGAGACATCTATCTGATAATGAGTTTGAAGCAATTTTTCAATGTGCTCGTACTGATTTCTACAGATTACCTACCTGGCGCAGAAATGAACTCAAGAAAAGGGCTCGTCTATTTTAATTGGATTTTACCTTAACTACTGCTTTTTTAGTGTGGCAAGTTAATAATAAATATATTTGCTGTAATATTACATGTAAGTTCTAACTACATCACATCATTAGCGGATGGTTTTGTATTAAATGTAGCTTGAAACTATGTATATTTTATCATCAAAAATGATACAACTTTGCCTATTTTAATATTCAAAGGCACTACATTAAAATATGTAATATTCTTACGTTTTAAAAGAAATAGTTTTATGCAATAAGATTAACTTTTATTTTATGTATTGATTATAACGACTGCTATGTATGTAGACAAACAATATTGTGACAAAGGAAGTGTTGTTGATTGTAACATCTTAAAATATATTGACAGTTTATCAATATTGATTCATTTTTAATTGTACTTTATTACTATTAACTGAATAGATTTTGTTATTTATTTTGTAATAAAAATGAATGTTGCTAAAATATGGAAGTCCTTGTATCCAGCTTTTAGTATTCTAAATATTCGCTATAATTTAGCATATCTTCACAGAAAGACTTAATTAATTATGGAAGAAAAATTGTAACAAATTTGATCAGGGGGTGAAAGATCAAATATGTATGTACATTATGTTAAAATAAAGCTAATATATACGAAATGCTAATATCTTTTCTAGGTTAACATTAAATATTATTAGTACATAGTTTTAATAATATGTAATATATCTATAACATTTAATATTGCTTTAGTATGTTGCTTTGGGCTAGTCGAAATAGTTCTTTGGTACAATAATATTGTATTTCTAGATATTTAAAAGGTGTACATTTGGAAAATTACATAATTTATTCAATTTCATACAATTTTATATTACTGCTATAGCTACCATTGTGAAATACAATTAGCGCAATTTGATGAAATAAATTATTGATATTATTCATTTTGTACTTCAAACGAAGTTATCTATGTATTGTTTCATATATTTGCTTAATTGTAATTCGTAGGTAATCATATTTATTTGTTTTATTTCTGAATATTTTATTTGTAGATATATTTTGTGAAAGCACAACTCTCCAATTTAAATAAAAGGATTTGAAAAATTGTATTGTTTTTATAGTTATTCACCATGCACCATGGCAATTTACTTTCTTTTAATTTCCTATCTTTGTTCATATGTGAACTAAATTGACGATAAATATTAAATACAAAAATAAATGTTTAATGGTTTTATGTATATTTACAAATGGAAAACATTTCATAACCAAAGGTTGACAGAGCAAACAACATTATATATAAACAATGTAACTACTCTTCTAAAGTAGTACCCTATAGAGTAAATCGTGTCTATTTTTATATTCCCGAGTGTTGGATGCTAAATATATGTATTATGGGAATGTAAAGTTGCACCGAACATTACTGTTTGCAGTTTGTTCTTATGGTCGAAATCACGAGAGCTGGCGTGTCGAGGCCATTTGAATGCAACCATTTTCGAAACTATGAGTTTCCTTCTCGCATTCGGTTTGCATGTTGATGAAAGAGATAAAAACTGAAACGTAAGTCTGCTAAGTACATTATATGAAACAACAAAAACGTATGTTATTAAATACAAGATTGACATGTCACATGTCAACGGCATTGTGCCACAGATCACCTACTTGATAGATAGGCAACTACAACTGCTGTATGGTTAACACGTAAAGCGCCACATAGTGAGATTTTCATCTATTATTATTATTAGAAGCGGTTAATTTAAATTATACTCTTTATTAATAATAATAACTTTAATGGGACCAT
>JAFFZR010007378.1:0-25833 GCA_018397195.1 Lethrus apterus | reverse complement strand
CTATAATATTATATTTTAATGAACACCCTGTACCATTGAATTGAAAACTTTTAATGTCCAAACATAGAGGTTAGTCATAGAAAAAAAATCCGATTTTAAAACTCTAAAAATAGCTTAAATTCAAGGGTGCAGTAGGCATTTATTAGAGAAAAATATTAATAATTTGCCAATGCTGCTGAAAAGTCAAGAAAATTTAATATGGAAGTATAGGTCGAAGTATCGAAAAAAATATACAGGTGCTATTTAAAAAAAAATAAAAGAAAAAATGCATAGCAGTAGTGGAACACCTGTATAGGTGAAATGTTAAAAGTGTAAAACTCTAAAGGCTAAAATACTTTTGTCTATGAACATATGCTCTATTTCAAATGATAAGAGAGATATAGAAGCCGGACACACCAATTAAACATTACATAATTCNAAAGACTAGATTTAATAACCTTAATTTTCCAAACTGATTTTTAATATATTTGTTCCATAATTCCAATTAGTTATTAAATTAAACATTACATAATTCTGAGATGATCATGTAGGTGTTTCTCATTTTCATTCATAAAATTATAAAAAAATTGTCAATTTTTATGTAATTTAAATACAATTATGACGTAGATGAGCGATTTAGGAAGAAAAGGTTGGAGTCACGTATCAGCTGCAACGAGTGGATCATCTGGTGATTATCATTCTGGTGGTTATGGTCAAGTTGGCGGTGATAGTTATCAATCACCTGGTGAACGATCTTCACTTGTTAGTGGAGGAAATAGTTACAACAATGATGATTGGAGTTGCAGTAGCCAACAAGGATCAAAGTATGTTTGCGACACATATTTATTAATTTTCAAAGGGATGATTATTTAAAAAAATAACAATTAGGGCATCTAGTCCAAAATCACCAACTCAGAATTGGAATGGAAGTTGGGGTTACCAGAACGAACCTTCAGGCTACCAATCGGAGTTTCAAACTTATGAGACCAAACAGACTTCACCGGTAACCGAGACCGTTAAAAGAACCAAGGAAAAAAAGGAGAAAAAGAAAGAATCGGAAAAGAAAGGTGCTTCCGAGAAATGGGGCGACGATGCATTGTGGGAAATTTTGAATAACTGAGATTAACTTTTATCATACATATTATGTACTATATTTCATTATTTTTTCAAATCTTGAGATTCTTCCTAAATACGAAAAAAAATTGATGTTTTGTGCGTGTGAATGTTTCGTCTTTATTTTTTTATCACATAATTATAGCGCATATCTCCGTTACATTGAGTTGCATTTACTACTTAGTATTTTAATTTATACATATTCCATCGATTATATACATTAATTTTTAATATTGCCGGAAATAGTAAATTAAATGTACTGTATATTATATTAATGTATATGTAAGTTAACGTTATATCTATAAAGTTCACCGATATAAGGAAATAAATATTTTGTGGAAACTATGTCGTCGTATGATTTATTCTATCCAGTATGTAGTGTTTGCAACATCAACCTTGCACAAGAGACATATCACTAAAAAGACTAGGAGGCATTATACAAAGAAACGAGCTGAACCAGGTGATTCAGAATTTCACAAGAATAACGCTTGAAAGTGGTGCAACAATTAAAATTATGCTAGACTAATTGCACGGCGCCACCTCTCGGTGAGTGCCGTAAGCATTAATCAGTGTATGGCTTATCGGCCATAGGGCGCAAGTCGAGCTCGTGTTTCAAATAATTAAAATTATTATTACAAACTACAGTATTATGAAGCACTGTGTCACCCACATCCGTCAAATCTTTGAAAATATAAAAACAAGTTAAATTGAATAACGCTTTATTTACAATAAATTAAAATAATTACAAATGCTTAACACAAATAACAAATAAAAAAATAGAAAAATTCCCTACTCTACAAGCTAGCTTTGCGTTAAAACACGTAGGACAGTAATTTAAGACATTTACTATTTAAAACAGTATTGTTGTTATAACTTGAACATTTTGCTCGATTAAAACCCGACATAAAACAATTGCATTATAAAATAAAGTATTTTTGCCAATAATTGCATTTCAAGAAAATGTTTAAGCCATACACTAGAAAATTGCGATTAAACGGAATGCTCAACATAAACCTTCATCTTCATCATCACCATCTGGCTTTACATCACCTTGAGCATCAGCCGATCGATCCTTAAATAAATTTAATTATTAAACGCTTCGTTATTGAAGAAAACTTACTTCGATAGTTGCAGTTGTTTGAGAATTTGGCGAAACATACGACGGTGCAGCATTTTCCCTAACGGTGGCTTTCGGAGCGGCGCTTAAACCTTCAGGTAAGGGCATATCTCTGGCTAAAATCGAATACTCCACATCCATGTGTTTTATAAACGAACTATTCAAAGCTCTTCGTGCGGCTTCGGGATCTTCTTCATCATATGCCTGCAGCAACATCTCCAAAGTTTGTACTTCAGGTCCCTCGCAACAATTACCTACAAAAGCTTTACAATTCGTTTCCAGGTAAGCCAGAACACACCCCATTCCTTAAAAGCTTTTTCAGCAGCAACTACATCCCCACGTCCCAACTGAACCAAAACTAAAGCGACAGCTAACCGACCCATTGCTTGATAAGCTTCATTCAACTGATGTAGACCAATTTCATCCCTTATTGCATCAGCGGCCAAATCATAACTTAAAGAACGTTAGTTAAATAGTTACAAAAAAATTAATGCCACAAACTTACTTTTTGAGCTTGACGTGAATTCGTGCAACTTTACTCATATACTCCGCAGCTTGTCTTGAGTTATCTTGAATCTAAAAATGATTATTATTAATTTCTTAAGTTGGAAAAAATAATCATTCACCAATGAAATGTCAGCTGCCTGTTGAAACAACGGAAGAGCTTGCTCGGGGTGTTGTTGTTCTAAAACTTTCGCGGCTTTATCCAATGATGCAGCAGCACTTTCCGGACTACCATGTCTCATATACATATCAGCAGCTCGACCGGCCAAACCAGTAACTTCTCGCAGATCCCCCAACTCTTTACAAACCAAAATGGCTTGATCCAAAGCTTTCGCCGCGTAAAACAAACTGATTAATTAAGAATTGTACACAGTCATTTATCTCATGTGAATTTAAAAGGATACTTTCTGTTCTGTTTGTGGCATTCCGCCGCTTTCATTAGACTATCTTTGCACTGTTCGAACGATTTGGCGTTTCGAAAGCACGTCGCTAAAAATACACATTTCAGAGCGCGTCCCTTATTAATGGGTAAACGTACCGGCTTTGTTGTATTCGTCGGCCGCTTCGTCGTAATCCGAACGCCATTTCAGGAACGATGTTTTCAGGCTGAAACGAACGATGAAGAAATTTGCATCAGATCGGATTAAACTGTACCTTTTTTCAGCGAGACGTACATGTTCAAGCCCTTCTTCTATTTTCTTATTTGCAGACATAACAAACCTGAAAATTTGTAGGTGTTTTCTATCACAGAATTGATAAATTTTGACACTAGTGGGCGGACTTGACAAGAGAGGGTTAATTGTAGCTAACTTCAGTCTGTGTCTTCTATTGTAAATTTTTATATTTCATTTTTATATATATTTTTCAATTTATAAGACATAATTTATGGGTTTTTAATTTTGAACGAATTAAATGTTATTTTATTAATAGAAGTAAAGTAACGATATATGTACATACTTTAAAATTTTCAATCAGTGATTTTTAAGTTTTTACATTGGCTAACCTGTGTCGTGTTGTAATTGGTTAAGGTGCGTACACACGAAGCGATTTCTTATTTGTTGCGTTGTCCTATTTAAGCTTGTTCTAATCGTAACTATACATGTTGTTTGCCATGATTAAAATATTACATCGCACAGATTAATAGTTACGTCTCGAACAGGTCTAAATCGGACGATAGGGCAAAAAATCGTTTCGTGTATAGCGGCCTTTAGGCCCGTCAAAATGCACATTTTTATTGTAATCCGTTATGTGGCTAACTTCGTTGTTGTGATTTAGAGATTTGGAAGTTACATAGTTTATTTTAAAGTGTTGTAATGGCAGAAAAATTGGAAGATTTAAATTTACCGAACGCACCGGTTCAACGCATAATTAAAGAAGTTTTACCGGAATCGATAGCCATTGGTAAAGATGTTAAAGCGGCCGTTGCCAAAGCGGCTTCAATGTTCATTTTATACATAACCTCATTAAGTACGCAAACCGCTCAGAAAAGTAATAGGAAAACACTGCTAGCTCAAGACATATTCGATGCGTTGGAGGAGGCAGAATTTGAGGAATTCATTGGAAGTCTTAAGGAATCACTTCAAAGTTAGTCACGTTTATTTTGAACTAAAAACTTTTAATTACGTAGTTATACCACGTTTTTTAGCGTTGAAAGACAAGAAAGGGAAGAAGGAAACAACGAAAACTAGCGAAGAAGCCGATGAAATTGAAGATGATGATTAATCACATATATTTGTTACAATTTTATACAAAAATTAAAAAACAAACTTAACATGTTTATTTTGTTTAAATCGATACATTTTAAAATTTATAAATGTTTAAACCCAAGACAAATTTACTCAAATATATTTTAAACAATTGGTAATTTATTTGCACACAAATAATTTAAAATGGAATGGAGTTACGAGCTGCTTTTTAAATGTTTTCAATCAAATTTACACATATCACAGAACAAAAGTTGTGATTATAAATTTAATTAATACATTAGGATAAACTAATGTCTAGTTGTTTTCCAATTATAATTTTTATAGTATTAGAGAAAGCAGCAATGCTGAGCAATTTTAATAAACTTAAAATACCTTATGTTCTAATATTTACAACTGAATAAATAAATCTAGTAAGTATCTATAAATGTAACAATGGCTATTGACTAGATTAACAAGACAATCAAGCATTTGGTAAACATACAGACTATAAGAAAATTTCTAAATACCGTTTTAATTTCGAAAACTTAATTTATTTTGAATTATGTACACAATTCCACAACATTAAAGATTTAATTTTATAAGGCATATCGATGTATAAAAGTACGTAAGTTGTAAAAAATTGCACAACTCTATAGAGAGACAAGCGTAAGTTTCCAAATCTGCTTTTTACGTAAGCCCAAATTTCGAACACAAAGCTTAAATCGTAAACAGTCTTAAATAGAACATTTAGTGGAATACTGTAAACCGTACAGGCACAAGATAAAATGAGCAAAAATTAAAGGTGAAGCTGTCGATAAATTACAGTCAAGTCGTTACGTCATCACAACCTTAATTTTACGTTCGATTATTGCTCTGCATAAGGGACAATCGGTAAGCGGGTTCGAACAATTACCGCAGCAGCAAAAATGTCCGCATGGCACAAATATTATCTGACACTGAAATAAAAATGACGTAACAATTATATTCGTTAAAAGTTAAACATACCGCAAAATCCATGCAAACTACGCATTCGTTATGTATGAAAGTTGACGTTGGTAGCGGTGGTGCACTTGCTTCATCGATTTCTTTTATCGGTGCAGATGGTGTCACTGCTGAAACATCTTTTTTCTCATATTGACGTTGCTTCTTATACGTACGGATTGCTTCTAATATATTATTGGTATCCTTTTCACTATCCATGCCGACACTTTGCAAATCTTCTTTAGTAACATTCATAAGTTTTTCTAGAAAAAATGTTATCCTGATTGTATACATATGCTTGTAAAAAATACAACTTACGTTCATCATGTGACCATTTGGCCAAAAATGGTACGCAATGTATAACACCGGCCATCAATAAAGTTTCAGCGAGAAGTGGATTCATATTCCTTTGCACTTCGGATAAACCAGTCGGCATTCTTAAAAACAACATTACACAAAACAAAAAATAATAACGTAAACATCAAACCTGTCTAATAATTGCTGATATTGTCGTAACCAAAAATCGTCGCTTGTGTCACTGTTTTCTTCTAAAGTTTTCAATGTCGATAACAACTGCTCTCTACGTCTGGCTTGTTGTTCGAGAAGAGCCATCAGTAATTTCGACAAATTTTCCCTTTTCTCAGTCAAATCATTCTGCAAAAAAATCTTACTATAAATAATAATATACTATTACAAAACTTTAAGTCAAATAACTTAGCAAAAGCACCACAAATAGATGAAGTGACACCAGAGTTAATAAAATATATGGGAGAAAAAGGAAATGAAGAAAAAAGAAATCCTTACGATTTGTTCATTGACTTCCAATTTTCTCCTATCTATTTCTATGGTGGTAAGCGTGGCCAACTGAGACTCGACCAAACGCACTTGTTGAACGAGACCCCAAGTTCGCGCATCGCCCCGTTCTAACAACGCGCCAACGGCCACCTTTTGCAGATTAATATCTTCTTGTATGCTCGCTACCAATTCCGAAGTTCGAAGACTTTGCGTTTGCAAAATGTCCGATAAATGCACGTTTGATTGCATTTCCCTTTAAAAATACGATTAATTTTGTAAACTAATTACGTAACGGTCTTACTGTTCTAATATGCTTTTAGCAGCTTCGGCTCGATCCTCATCGATCTGTTTACATCTGCTCGATTCTTGCTCTAATAAATCTTGCATGGCCGCCAATACGTAATTTTTACGTAGTTCTTCGTTGTATTTACAAGCGGCCACCATCAGTCGTTCTTCATCTAATTTTTCCTGTTCTAGTAATTGCGACAACGGCTCACGTGTCAACATGAGTAGTTTGTTTATAGCCACGTCGGAGGTTTGCTCCGCTACAAAATACACCTTATACGTTAATTTTGAAATAATGGAAATATGCTTCATTAATTATATCTTATTTCACACAAATATACGTGGTAAGAACGAATAATCTGCTAAAAACTATTAAAAGTTATATATATGGTTAAAATTAATTAATAAAAATTGGCAAATTTTAATCGCGCGCAATACGATAGGTTGTGTGTAATTATCGAATTATCGATTGTGTTGCTTGTTTTTAAATATACACAATGAATTAGTAATAAAAACCACCAATAAAGAACATTCAACAAAAAGGAAGCAGGATAAGAGCAAATGGATGATCGCAATGTTTATGTATGGCCGATGACGTCACGTCACGTTTTAGCGGGAAATTTTATAATTCAAATTTCATTATTTTTTTAAGCCTTTATCTATGCATTTGGTTAATAAAAAATGTGCACATTCCTTATTGTAAATTACCTGAGTGGAGTTGCTCTATCAATCGAAATCGGTCCAATTCCTTCTCTTGATGAATTTTCGCCAATTCCTCATCAAATTTATTTTGCTGATGTGCTATATCCTCCAACAGCTAAAATGCAGTAAAATGCACAAAAATCATAATAAAAACTGCAAGTACCTTTTTCTTGTCCACTTTTAACGCGTTCGCCAATTCTAACTCTTGGCGTTGTAAGATTTCATTATTTCTTTCGACGGCGAGAAACTCCCGCATTTTTTGTTCCTACAAATGCACGATTAAAGAATTTGATCGCAATCAGATATGAAACAGAAATTAACTAAACAAACATACGGTTCAACTAAAGAAATTAAAACGATAACATGCCTTAATTTTTTCAAGCGTCCATATTTTAGCCTAAAAGAAAAACGAAGCTCATTAGATTACTGAAACAGAATGACAACATAAAGAATATTTAGCAGCTTAAATTGTATACAAAAAAAATACATTGAGGTTATAAGTTGTTGCATTTATAAATTTATATTTATTTTATATTTATAAATAATAAAGCGGCAATTTAATAATTTTTTAATAATTACACCATCTATAAGCTCTGATAAAAAAAATTAATCGGTTCTATAATTAAACTTGTATCTAACGATAGATTAAAACATCAATAATTACAGATAACATTTACAACATCTAAATCTAAAAACTTAAGCTGTTAAATAAATGACAACTAAAAAACAACGAAGTGAAAAATACCTGAAAACTCGAATCATCCCATTCATCAAAAGCCGTGGCTTCTTCTTCCAATACATCACCTCCATGGTCGTATTTACAACCACTATCTACGATTTAAAACTAAACAAACACCAAACATACAAACTGGCATTACCTTCACAGATAAACTTAATAATTGTTTTGGTACCACTTTCTACGATATCTTTCGGTGGATACATAAAATTAGCAACGTCCAACTGTAAACTGTTCAGTTTACGCGCCTTGCACAGACTCTTCGGTAAACATTTCAAATGTTTATTTCCAGTCAGATGAAAACGTCGTAAATTCCTCAAGTTTCCGATATCGTCAGGTAACAAGTTTAATTTATTGTTGGAAACGTCGAGGATTTGCAATTTTTGTAAATTGCACAAAGTCGACGGTAATTTCTTCAGTTGATTGTTACTTACGTAAAATTCCTATGAGTCAAAATAGAATCACATCAAACGTCTGAATATCCTTACCGTGAGGTTAGTTAACAAGTTGATTTCATTTGGTAGCGTACTAAAAGCATTGTCGCGAATATCTAATATTTTCAAAGTGGACAAATCTTTCAAATTTCCACCACCCGACAATGAAGTTAAATTGTTGGATTCTAAGCGAAGGACTTCCTTTAAAAACACCCGACACAGTGAATAAATGCCCGAAGGGACTGATTGGAGTCCGCAGTCGGCCAAATCGAAAACTGGTTCGGGGCTTTCGCGAGCCTGAAACAATTAAATTGAAAAATGTAATTTTAAGCGGCGATACTCACCAGATACAATTTATGTTCGAGTTTGGTTTTGTTTTCTTTTTTACTCTTGCGAAACATCTTTATCACAACGTCAAGGCACTTTATTGTTTGTATATGGCGACCGATCGATAACGCACAGATTTATTTACGTTAATCCGCCGATTGAGATATGCATCACCGCTGTGAACCCATGTCGCATCGACATGACGATTTCGACAACTATCATCGTAAAATTTTGTTCCGTCAAATTGACGTTCATTTGACAGAATTGTCAGTGAAAACGACGATTTCGTTGGGGACGCGCAAAAAAACGAAATTTAATATTAATTTAGTGAAAAGTTCAAAAATTAAACATCGTAGTCAATCACAATTAACGCAATCAAAAGAAAACATTTTTTTTTAAATTATCAGGAAAAATGTTGGTTACACGATTACCAACTGAAATTATGTAAACATGCCTGGCTCGGGTTTACATGGCGCCTTGTTTATCGCAATAAATGTGTGTGTCAGCGATTTTTTTTATGTAAGTACTTGAAAGTAAACCAAGATACTTTATATTTCTTTACTTTACTTTACTTTACATTGCAAGCAAAAAACGGCAAACGGTCAATACTATAGAATGTTATCATTTAGAATCATTAATATCAGTTTATTTTTACTTGAAATAAGTTGTCTGCATCTCAAAACAATTGAAGAATGTGAGTTAAGCTTCGTCCACACAAAAAAAATTAATAAGTGTCCGCATAATTTTTTTTATTTGATAAAAAACTACAATAAAAAGTGTTGTTTTAATTCATATTTTAATTTAAGTGAACATTTTTTTTTTAATCGTGTAATGATGTGGAAAAACCTCATGATTTACGTCATATAATCCTATATGTCATTGGGCGAAACACACAATTTAATGGGATATAAAAACGACTTTGGAATATAAATTTTTATTTAAGCAAAATTACCACTATTTGTAAAATTGAGCACCTACGTTTTGTTGTTGTTTTGTTGGAACTACGTGTCAGTGGCGTAGTATTTTTTTAATTTTTTTTGTGTGGAATTTAGAAAAATTAAATTAATTGAAGGAGTTCATTAAATCAATTTTTGAAAAATTTCCAATCGAAACAAGGCATAGATTTTAATTGGTGCGTTCAATTGGGATCAGATCAGATCACGCCACTGCTATTAAATGGATCTACCAACAACAATTAATTATCCGTTATCTCGCAATTATCTTCAGGTACAGACGTTTTCTTCCTTAGTCGGTATTCAGTGGGTGTTAACATGCCCCTCAAGATCGTATCGTAGGATATCGCGACGCCCTTCTCATTCATTTTGCAAAACATATCCCAACATTGTTTTTCTTTGGGATTTTCGAGCTTCGACTTCGTTTCTTCCGAAATCGACGTCTCACCGGAGACATCTTTGACGACGTCGGAGACGTCGGCGGCGACGTCCATGTTCGTTTTTGTTGCGATGGTCATGGATGGTTCGGACGAGGTCGGTGCGTTTTTCTCGTTTTCACCGTCGTCGTTTTCAGTGCTGAAAATAGCGCAAGGATCGATTACGAATTTAAATGGAACAGATAAGATTTTATCGAGATATCTCTACTTGAGACTTTAGTATCACGAAAAGTTTTTATTATTATATTATGTTGATATTCATTCAAGATCGTTTAAGATTTTTTTTTTAAATATTTGCGGGCCCCCGCGTTACTCAGAGGTAGAATAAAATTTCAATTTAATTGATTTACGAAATTTTTTGTAATAATAAATACTATGTATTATTAATTGAACGATTTAGCCTATAAAAAAATTAATTAAAGCCGGAAATAATGATTTTCTTTAATTAAATGTTCACATTTATTTAAAATACCAAAAAATAACGTTCTGTATTAATTCCTTACTCAATTTATTTATAATAAAATTATAAAATATACGGTTTTTTATTGACATTTTCCCTTTTCTTTAATCAATTTGATTGTTTCTTTTTATGAATAATTTTGTAATAAAAAATTCACACCATTATGATTGAACGACGTCACTTATACGAAAATTAATTTGTGTACGAAATTATCGCCGAGTTATTGATGAGTTATTGTAATAAAACGCCGAATGGTTTCGGAGACGAGGTACGCGTCGGTTTTTCGCCAATTAATTTCGACGAGCGAGTCGATGAAATACTGAAATTTTCATAAAAAAAAGATAATCCATTGTGGGAAATATCAATCATATTTTCCATAATGGAAATTATTTTTGCTTGGGTTGGTGTAGGGGTGGTTGTGATTATGGTAAACCCACCCACAAAAATTTTCACATTTTTTTTTTGACAACAGAATATTTTGAACACCACTGTAAAACAGTGTATCTCAAAATGTGGGTTGTTAGGTTTTAAAATCGCCAAATATTATTAACTTATAAAATTTAAATACTCTTGGTTTTTGCATTTAGGATTTGGATGGATTGTGCAATCATGCTCAACTTATTCAAAACATGTCTAATCCATATAAACACTCTCCAAGAAATCCAGACCTTGCCCACCTCATTCCAATCCTTCCCAACGCATTCAAATCCTTATCAACTCATTCAATTCCTTCCCAACCCATTCAAATTCTTCCCAACCGTTTCAAATCCTTTCCAACCCATTCAAATATTTCTCCATTCAAATTCCCATCCAATCTATCCCAACACTGCTCAACTAAATGCGATTTCTTAAAACACCTGCCAGGTCAACCTAGGCGTATTTCCTTCGTTTTTGTCATTATAATTTTTCAATATTCCATTACATTATTTTGCTTAAATTAAAAAATATATACAAAGTACAGTTAGATGAGTTGGGTGAAATTTTTCAAATTGGTTTAGCTCTATGGTCATTAAGTTGAATAAATTTATTTTGAGCACAAAGCATGTCTTGGATTGGATAAATCTTAGTTTATGATTTACATTGGATTTTCATCGAAATCTGATTTTTCATTTTTTTCCTAGTTGGGTTTATGTGGAACAGAGCGTCCCAAAATGTGGAGCAAAATCTGTGGCATCAACTTTGGGAATCACAGCTGAAAAAATTTATAAATCCCAATTTTTGACCTTTGTTTTTGCTCTGTAAGATATACAGGATGATCCAGATTCGATTCTTAATTATTAATCGTGTGTGTGTGTGTGTGTGTGGGGGGGGGGCAAATCAGACAAACACAAACGTTATCATTATCATTAACATTCATATTTGAATATGAAAGTTTTTCATAATTTGCTAAACAAAATCAAATTTTAATTGTTAAAAAACTTTTCGTGTCTTACTGATCATCATTATCATTTATGTTTTTTGGTTTTTGTCTTGATTAGCTTTTGAAATGTTTTTTTTTTGTCAGAAAAGTTTGAAAAACGTCGACTCGAACCGTCAAATCGATTAGTCGTTACCGGAACAATGAAGACGGCGGAAACGTTTTCGTTTGTTTAACGGCGGCGGTGCCCCATTTACCTATTTCCTTTCGGATCGGACACGAATTACGTGACGATCTGCCGAACGAAACGTCGCACGAGAAATGAGTAATGTCTTCGTAAAATGTGATTTCTTCGAGACTTCGGAGTCCTTTCGGTTTCCCAATTTTCCCGACGAAAACGTTGATTCGCCGTTGATTTTTTCGCTCGCAGACATGCAAGAGTTTCCGAACGGATTCTTTTTTTTTATTCCGTTGAGAACCGACAGCGTGTTCGCTCGCGATATCAAAATTCGTATCAAGACCGATTCGTTCGACTTTGATGTCTGGTGCTTGCGGTGACACACATTTCGATTGATTATCGATTATTCTCTTCTTTTGTCGTTTCGTTGAATTACCTCCTCGGGTATTGTTTGTGTCTGACAATATACAGGCTGTTTGTGAACGTATCTTCTCATATGTATTCCATCGGTATTTTGGTGGAAAATTTCAAAGAAACGATCCAAATATCTGAAGGGCGGGGGAAAAGAACTTACGTTTTGTTGGGAAACTTAAGGAAATCCAATCAAAGTCTATTGAAGGAAAATTTTCAAATCCCATTTATGACGATTTGTTGAAAATTTTCTTCTGAACACATTTAATACCCATGGAGTTGATCAGCATCTGTTTTTTTTTGTTTTTTCTAAATTTGATTTTCTAAAATGGTTCTTGTTTCAAACCCTTGAAATTTAAATGATCGATCAAATCGTTGCTCCAGGCAATCCCGAATAATCCGGGTAAATCCGAAAAACTCCGCGCAAATCCGGCCAAAATCCGGAAAATTCCGGGCATACCTATGGGAAAATCCGGGCAAAGTCCAGGTAAATCCCGGCAAACTGTGGGAAAATCCGGGCAAAGTCCAGGTAAACTCCGGGCAAAGTCCAGGTGAACTCCGGGTAAAGTTCGGGAAACTCCGGGTAAAGCCTGGGTAACTCCGGGCAACATCCTGGGGAACCCCGGTCAAAATCCGTGGAACTTCGGAAAAAATCCAGAAACTCCGGACAAAATCCGTGAAATTTAGGACAAAATCCTGGAAATTCTAGGCAAAATCCGGGAGTGTTGGCATCCGTAGCAAAAGTTGTTTCCGTTATCAAAAAAGTAATACATCGGTAGTTATCGTCCAATGTCCAATCAGTGTTTTCAAACTTATACTGATTTCAATATTCTAGATTCTAGAATATTGAACAGGTTGAAAGCAACAGGCTAATAAACAAAAACTCAAACTGCCTAAAAATTTTGGATTTGTTTGCGTCAAGTTTGATTGAGTTTAAACAACTTAGGTTGGATTTCCTTAATTTTAATTGGGTTTTTATTAGAATTTGGATTGGACACGAACACCCACTCTGTATAACACAAAGTGATTACAAAAATAACGACCTTTCAATAAATTGATTTGTGGCATGTCGTATCACTCAAACATTTCCACGACGACCGACGACGTACCAAATAAATCACTTTGAACGACTGCCAAAGATTTTTTGCGCGCAAAAACCTCGAAACCATCGATCGAATCGTCCGGAACGATTTTTTAATTTCTCACACCTTTTAAATTTTTTTTGTAAATCTCTTACCTTCTTTGCAACGGCGCGCTTTTCGTGCGTACCAATCTGCGTTTCGGAACGCGCTCGCCCTCCTCGTGGACGCCGATCTGGGCTCGTTTTTCCTGAATTTTTGAGCCGGTCCTGTCGTCTTTCGCGAAAGAAGAATTTCGAATCATGAGCGTCGTCGCGACCGAACAGCGTCTCGCCGGAAAACTCGCCGAAAAGCTGCGGACCGCGTGAATGCTCGACTGTTGGAACGAAACTGGAAGAAAAAATAGGAACGACGTTTCAAGTGTATGTGAACGTCGATCGGTGCGCTTGGGGTGGTTTTTCGTGGATGGATTGCCTCAATGTTTCAGAATGATGATGAAAATTTTTTAGGCCATAACATTTTTATATAACAAAAACAAAAGAGTGTGTAAAACACTTTTTGTAAAGAATCGTAAATGTAAAATTATCCGTGCAACGTTTCGTCTTTTAAGGATCGTCATCAGGTTTACTTATTAATCGTGCGATATCTACAGGATCATTCACGAAAGTGGTTCGTTAGAACTTTTCCGCGTTCCAGAAATATATCAACTCTAATAACTTGGAATTATAAGCTAGACCAACTGATCTTTTATTCTAAATTATTAGCGCTCTCGTATCACTTCCGGTTGTACCGGAAGTGCATACCAACTTTGTTATTTTAAATGGAACGTTATATTTTTTCATCGTTTTTCATATTCTACTCACAATTCTGCACCAAAACGTATAAGGGTACCCTATACTAAAATCTAGCCGTTTTGGAGTTTTTTGTTGTTTTAAATAAATTTTACCAATTGCAGTGGTATATTGAAAATTCTGTATTTCCGGAAGTACTCCACTTGAAATCTTCATTTTTGGCATTTTGCTAATTGATACCATGGGCAACTGAATGGTGATGCTAAAGTTACCAGGAAGTATACGGGACGGCTCAAAATTAGCGACAACTTTCAACAACTTCAAATCAATTTTTTTAAATGGAACCCCCTGTATATTATTGCATCTTTGAACGCGCTTATTAATTCTACATCGATTGTTATAAGGCATACAACCCATTTTTTCTAATAGTTTTTGAGTTATAAGCAATTTTCTAAATAATTCCCCTAAAAATGCCGTTTGTCTTGTTTAGTGATCTTAGACAGTCTTGGATGTCATTATAATTAAGTATTATGATTGTCTACTTTGACACTTGTCTTTTGTTTGACATTAATATAAAGACATAATGACTGGTGTAGTAAATAATTGCACAATTAACGATATTTTAAATTTATTTTACATACATGGAGAACGTGGTAGAGTAGTGGATAGAACATGTCGTACTTTTAATGAAAGACATCTATATTTGCCAGCAATGACGAAGAAAAAATTTAGAAAACCGGTATCAAATTTTCTGCGTTTCTGCAATTAGCAGCTTTTCCGAAAAGCAGAAAATTTGATTCCTACTTTCTAAATTTTTTCTTCGTCATTGTTGGCAAATTTGGATACCTTTCGTTAAAAGTACGACATGTTCTATCCACTACTCTCCCACGTTCTCCATGTATGTAAAATAAATTTAAAAAATTATTAGTGTAATTATTACTACAAAAGACAAGTGTCAAAGTAGACAATCATAATACTTAATTATAATGACATCCAAGGCTGTCTAAGATCACTAAACAAGGCATAAACGGCATTTTTAGGGTAATTATTTTGAAAATTGCTTATAACTCAAAAACTATTGGAAAAAATGGGTTGTATGCCTTATAACAATCGATGTAGAATTAATAAGCGCATTTAAAGATGCAATAATATACAGGAGGTTCCACTTAAAAAAAAATGATTTTTACTGATTTGAAGTTGTTGAAAGTTGTCGCTAATTTTTAGCCGCCCTGTATACTTCCTGGTAACTTTAGCATCACCATTCAGTTGCCCATGGTATCAATTAGCAAAATGCCAAAAATACAGATTTCAAGTGCAGTACTTCCGTAAATACAGAATTTTCAATATACCACTGCAATTGGTAAAATTTATTTAAAACAAAAAAAACTCCAAAACCGCTAGATTTTAGTATAGGGTACCCTTATAAGTTTTGGTGTAGAATTGTGAGTAGAATCTGAAAAACGATGAAAAAATATAACATTCCATTTAAAATAACAAAGTTGGTATGCACTTCCGGTACAACCGGAAGAGAGCGCCAATAATTTAGAATAAGAGATCAGTTGGTCTAGTTTATAATTCCAAGTTATTAGAGTTGATATATTTCTGGAACACGGAAAAGTTCTAACGAACCACTTTCGTGAATGACCCTGTATATTTAATTTTTACGCAATTCACTAGCTTATTGTATTTTTGTCTGAATACAAAATAACACTATATTTTATGGAATCTCAACACCGTTTTTTAAAAAAAAATTCGTATACTGAAAAACTGAAAAGTTGATTTCTTGCTCGTAACTTTTTTATTATAAATCCGATTTCAGTTTTACAAAAGCGCCCCAAAGGCACTTTTCGCAAAGAATTATTTTACGCATCTAAAACTGCTGTGCAACGTTTCGTCCTTTGGAGTCATCAACAGGTTTTTTTATTCCATAAACGACAAAACCTTTTTTTATATATTTTTTTGTTAATTATCGCTTAGAAGAAATTTTAAATTGGATTGTCATTTTTGAACGATTTTAATTGGATTTTTTGCGCAAATTTTCCGCGCCTCGTTCCACGGCAAACACGATTTTACGATTTAATTAAAAATGTCTCGCAGCGACTTACGGTAATTAATTTTCGCGCCTTTCCTCACACATAAACTTTGACGCAATCAAGTTCTTCGCGAAAGTTAAAGACCGAGGCTCGTGCTCTCCATTAATTGCCAAGTTTTAATTGAAGTGCTTGAAATCGCTTACACAGTCAATCACGCCAACTCGATGTGGCCTTCAATCCGGTAAATATATGTCCGTTTACGACGTTCGCGTGGATAGACTTTCCCTACGAAAATGATGACTTTTTCAAAACGGACATTTCGGAAAGGTCAATGACATTTTTCAAACGAATTCAATCGATCCATTACTAAACAATATTATGAAATATCGAAGAATTCCATTCAAATCGCACATTTCCTACGCGATTTTTTTTTTTTTGTTGCCAGAACAAATTTTGCAGTTTTTTTTCAGTAACTTCTATATTTCTGTTTGCATTGGAAGCGCATATGGAAACGCATACGCTTTTCGATCCAAAAACTAAGAGACGAGAAGACCGAGAAGAAGAAAGGACGTTCCTTTTTTTTGATTTGATTGGAAAGATTTGCGAAAAATTATGGGAAAAATTAATTCATATTTTGGTTTGAATCGTTAAGTTGGATTGAAATGTAATTTGTTGAAGATCAATAAGACGAAACGTTCACGCCAGATTCCTGTTAATATAATTAAATTATTTAATTAATAGTTAACTAATTTAGTTAATTTCAAAATGGCCGAGTACCGACTCCATCTATCGATGAGAGGCCGTAACATCAATTAATTAATTAAATTGTTAACTCGACGTGCATTGACCACTTATAGAACCGGGCTGATGACGGGTAATGACGAGTTTTCGAATGCGTGAGTGCTTAATGCTAATTGATTCTACTTCGATACTTACCGGATTTTACAGTTTTCCTCAATGAAAAACCTTTCTGTTCTGTTTTCACCTCTTCAATTTTCGCCGATTGATTTTCTATGGGCGAAACCGTCGCCGTGTTCAATTTTTCTTGGCGTTCTTCTTCTTCATTATCGCTTCCGCTGGGACTTACGAGCGAGACCATGGTGACGACGTCACCTCCCGTGACCGATACGCATCGTTGCGTGAATCGTCCGCGTCCGTCGCTTTCGTCTTCGGACGCGTCGATCTTCGCCTTGGCCGTCTTGACGCGTCTCTTCGTCGCGACGAATTTCGCCTTGGACGGTTCGGGTCTGATCGGCATCGACGCCGCTCTGACCAACGGCGGTCGGAAATTTTCGCCTTTCGCGGCGCCGTGAAAGGCGGAATTCGTGCGTTTTTGGAACATTTCCCGCTTCGAGGCGGCCGTCGACGGCCGACTGGGTTTTTCTTCTTCTGTTTTTTCGACGGAGTTTTGACGCGAAAACGGCCGCCTGTTGGAATCGATTTTTTTTGGCGGTTCGATGACCGGAATTACGATGGTGGTCGGTCGGGACGGGTCGGTAGTTGGCGAAAAACACGACTGGTTAAATTTTTGTTTCACGGCTTTTCTGATGCGACGTTGAAAGACGCTTTTTAAATTTTCGTTGTTTAGCGCTTCCGGTTTAAGCGGAAGTATAATTTTCGGCGAAGTTTTAGTTGATTCGTTGTTTGGTTTTTCTGATTTTGGGGAATAAATAACGGAATCGAGTGAATTTTGCTTTGGTTTCGTTTCCTCCGGATCGTCGAATTTTCCATTTTCCGTCCATGCGATTTTAAACGGCGCCGGACGATCGGCGATCTTCGGCCGATTTTTCGCACTCACCGATATTCGAATGTTTATTTCCGGTTCGGCGTCTTGCAAATCTTCCGACAGTTGTTTCTTCAGGACGCGTCTTTGTTGGACGATCGGGGTTTCGCATTGTAACGAAAACTGCCGGACGATTTTCTTCTTGTACATCGTGATAATTCGACGATTATCTTCGTTCTCGAACTTTTAAAACTTTTTGATGTGGAAAGTTCGCGATCGACAAAGTTTCTCCGTTTGGAAAAGCGATTCTTTCGCGTGCGATACTTTTCCAACTATTTATGGGCTTGTAAATGAAATTCGACGGTTTAATTAAATGCGAATTTCCTTACTTAAAACTACGGCAATTTGAATGGTGTGAGTAAGTTTTGAGTTGGCGTAGTGAAAGGCATCAAATAAATAATTTCCTGGGAAATTGTTCCGGCGTATGACTAAGGTATCGATTTTTACGCGAAAATTCTTAGGAAACGTCTGAAGTTTTTAATTTATAATTAATAAGGAATTTTCTAGTACGAAAGGGGATGAAACTTAAGAAACCACAAAAGAGAAGAAAAGACAGTGCAATATGGAGGAATTACAAAAAACAGAGGAAAAAATACACAAAAAAGAGATAATGTTACCGAGAAAATGAGCAAAATGTGCTACAAAATGTAGATGAAAAGTTGAAACAAATTGAAGTAATTATTCAAAAGGCAAAGGCTATACCAATTAAGTACAGAAAAGACAGATGATGAGATGACGAATGTATAAGAAAGACGGAAGTAAGAAGCAGACTGAGGAGGAAGGCATTACAAACACAAAGTGAAGAAGGCGTGCGCGCATATAACGAAAAGAAAAAGAACGTTAAGAAAATAAATAGACAGAAAAAAGAGCTAAAAACGAAAAAAGGGAAAAGATGCAGAAGAAATTAAAAAAAATTAAGTCAAAAAAATGGAAAACTTACTTTTGCTTTTTAGCGCAAAACAACTATCAATTTTTTTTAATCAGTTTTTAAAATTAATATTCAGAGAATAATTTATTTAATATTTGACGAGCGTGTCCCTCGTGTGTTAAAGTTATCGTAAAGACGCGCGGCGAGCTTTTGTTAAAAAGTTTAAAAACATCACGTGCTTTTAAACACACACATACACACACACGGCAGAACTTTCGATTTTCGTGCAAACTCCTTCCTCGCGGAACTTTGACTGAACAGAACGTGCTTCGAAATCAACCCTTATACTGATTTCACTCATTTATTATTGATCTAAACTTTCCCTGTCTACCGTTCTAAATTTTATCGTTTTGTATCGATGCTAACGGTAAAGACATTTTCGTAATTCGTTTTTACTTTTTTGTTTTTTTTTTTCGAAAATGTTTTGGGTTTGGGTTTAAGTTTATGTTTTAGAGCCATTTTTTTTTCGAAATATTATTGTTACATTTAAACTGAAAATGTTGAAAATTGACAATTTTTCTAGGAATATTCTGGAAACGCTGAAAATTTTATTTACGTGTTTTTAAAAGTTTAATATTTTTGAACGGCTGAAAGCGACATTTATTATTATTATTTTTTTTTATTATACTGAACAAATTGAAAACTGACAATTTCCCTTAATAAATTCATTATTTTTTAAATATGCAGCTGACATTTAAAATATTCTGAAAACGCTGAAAGTGTTTATATTATTATTATTATTATTTTTAATATACATATTTACTAAAAAATCTGGACACGGATAACTTGTCTTTTATTTAAATAGCACGTCAAATTACAAATTTATAAAACTTTCTGAAAAGCTGAAATTGACTTATTTAATACATTTACTAAAAAACTGAAAACTAGCTTGTCTTAATAAATTCATAATTCATATAAATAACATAACATTTAATATAAGTACCTATTTCTGAATTATTCTGAAAACGACGTATTTATTTTTATTATTATTTATGAATAAGTTTACTGAAAAAGCTGAAAACTGATGACTTCTCTTTTATTATTAATTTATTTAAAGAGCACTTGAAATTTACAAATTACATTTAATTTTGTTTATAGATGTAGCTTTCATTTAAATTTTTTCTGAAATATTCTGAAAATGCTGAAAATAATATTTTATTTATCTGTGTATTGAAAAAGCTGAAAACTATCAAATTCAGACACAAAATTTATTATTTTTGTAAATATTCGCATGATTTTAATATTTTGAAAAAACTGGCGTTAATTTTTTTTTAAATATTTATGCTGAAAAAGCTGAAAATTTACGATTTAAATATTTATGCATTTAAATATCCATTTGAAAATTGTTTAATTATTTTTGAAACACTAAAATTGACATTTATTTATTATTTTTGTTTACTGAAAAGGCTGAAAACTGAAAAATCTTAATAAGTTTATTATTTACATAAAATTTGATTTAATTTTTTTTTTTTTTGAAAATCATGATAAAACTGAAAGTGACATTTAATTGGGGAATTGTTTTTTATTGTTTATTTAAATATTCTCTCAAAAAATTTTAAATTACTTCTGAAATACCTACTGGAAAATCTCGATAATTTTATTATTTATTTAAATATCCATTTGACGTTTAAAGTTGTGAATTTTTTTAAATATTTTGTAAATGCTGAAAACTGACAATTTGTTTTTATTATTTATTTAAATGTCCACTAGAAAAATTTAAATAATTTAAAACAAATAATTTTATAGACATTGTTATATCACTAATGCTAGTTTTTGTGACATTTAAGCTTAGAAAATATTCACTTTAATATGATTGGATGTAAAATAAATCTTAAAACCAATCAGAAACTTACGATGTGCGAAAGGCCGTACAAGCACCTGCGAAAAAACAAACATCTTACATATCAAACGTTTTTTTCTCGGCTTTAAGTTTCTATTCGTCGAGTTTTTAATTTTTTGTTCGGATGACGTTTTTGTTTACACGATGCGATGTTTTGGCGAATGATTTGTCGACTGGAACATGATTGACTGTAAAGGCGATCACAAAACCAATCAGAAAAATGTTTTAATAAATACGGAGCAAATAGGAAAAATTTTAATTTTAACAAGTATTTTATAGAATTTTATTTGTTTTGATGACAAATTTTTACTTTTTTTTAGTTCAAAAGATGTCGGACGAAAAGAAAAAATACAGTCACATGGAAAACGTCTTCCAATACATAAACAAAAATTACGTCAGTCTCGACGAAAAAATCAGCAAACGAAACAACGTGATTCTCAAAAACGTTAGTGGTGATTTTTTAAAATTTATTAATTTATGAATATACAGGGTGTTTTCGGTTTGATAAAAATGCCCCCATGACAATACATAGATGAGCGACGTTTTGTTTTTTCATCATCAGGAAGAATTTTTGATTCTTTAAATTTTGAAAAAAATGGTCGATATTTTTGTATTATTTAAAATCTGTACATATTTTGTGGCGATTAAAACTAAAGTAAGAAAAAAGATCTGATGATGATTCTTAAGAATCGAAACGTCGTTGTTAAGATTGCAGGGTCGGAAAAACTTTGTATATCTTTTGATAATATGTATATTTAAAATAAAAAAAAAAAATTACAGATTACCACGGCTTTAATAAATAAAATGATGAAAACGGACGTCTTATTTAAAAGCATGTACAGGACTATCTTCTACGGGGGGAGTTATTACGACGGACTGAAGATCACCAAACCGGAAGAATACGACTTGGACTTGCTGCTTAAAATACCGGATTATGCCGGAGTGACGCTCGCCGTCGGCAACGTACCCGGATTTGTGCATTTGAAAATGACGTCGATGGAACGATTCAAAAAACAACCGGAATACCAAACCAACTTCAAGTGAGTTATTTTCTATATTCGAAGAAAACTTTTTGTATTGGTGCAATTTTTTAGCCGTTTTCTGAATATTTTCTGCGACGACAAACTTTACTTAAACACCGATAAAGTGCTGCGTTGGATGGAAAGCGTCATAATAAAATCACTAAGCGAATTTCCTCAACTTCAATCACAGTTTGTTTTCGAAGACGAAGGATCCTCATATTGCGTAAGTCGACATTAAAATACTCATCTTTTATTTTTCAACAATCAACCAATAAAACTCGAAATTGTAATAAAATATATTCAACCAAGAATTTGACACTAATATTAAAATACTCAATATTCAATTAATTTTGTTCGTATTTTAGGTTAAAGTGGTCAAGGGCGGACCTGCGTTCACATTGAAAGTAAACGGCGGTGACGTGCACATGGACATCGACTTGGTGCCGTGTTTCGTCTTCGGTGATGACAAATGGCCACCGGGGACGTTCAGACAAAATCCATTTAAAACGAAAAAGGTCATTTTTACAACAATA
This sequence comes from Lethrus apterus, assembly GCA_018397195.1. Classification (NCBI taxonomy): domain Eukaryota; kingdom Metazoa; phylum Arthropoda; class Insecta; order Coleoptera; family Geotrupidae; genus Lethrus; species Lethrus apterus. The sequence continues at coordinate 3,370 of JAFFZR010007378.1, read as the reverse complement.
AATTAAAGCAAATTACCGATTAAAATCGTTGCACATTTTGCAGACCGGTTTTGTACTTTAATCCTCATCAGCATGCATGACGTTTCGTACGTTAATCCTCATCTGCATGCATGATGTTTCGAAATTTCCAAACGTAAAGTACAAATCGAGATGTTTAAAACTTCTTGTGATTGCAGCCGGAGTTCTTCGTCGTACCAAAATCGCCGAAAAACGCACCGACGAACGCAAAAATCGAAACTTATTGGAGGCTGTCGTTCCAGGAACAGGAACGATTGTACATGAACGGCTTGAAAACGTTAAAACCGACTATAAAATTGCTCAAAGTAAGTTTTCGATACACCGAACGCCTTCATTGTGTGGTAATTTCAGAAACTCCGCGATCAACTAAATCACAAATGCATCAGCAGTTATTTCATAAAGACCATTTTCTTGTGGGAAGTCGACAAACGCCCGCAGGTTTCGTTTTGGGACCAAAATCTAAGCACCGTCTACATTACGGTAATAATTTATACAGAGTAATTCTGAAATGTGTCTGTTTTATCAGGTGACACCTGACCATAACCTAAAATTAAATATGCAAAAACGGCGGTCCTATCTTGAATTTAATTTTCGAAAAATTTTATAAAAATGTGGGCATACGTTCTTGCTCCGGCCCTGCACTCATTTGAATGCGTCTCCGATAATTGACACCAGTGTGCGCTAGTTGCACTACACCAAGTGCTGCCGCCATGTTGACATATTAACCACACATAACCTGCACATAACTGTCAAATGTGACGTACCGATATGATTTGAATCGAAGAATATTAAATGTTACCTACGTTCAATCAAATTATGTTTTATTTTATAATTAAGTATATAACTTTAAAGCTACCTATTTATTTTTATTGAATCAGTAATTAAGTGTTTGCATCTTTCAAAAGAGTCCAAAAAAATAACGTTAGATCGCTTTTTTGCAGATTTAGGCTTAGGCTATGGTCAGGTAGCACCAGATAACATAGTGGGACACATTTCAGAATGAGGCTGTATATGTAAAATTGGTATTTTATTTTTGTGCATCAGATGTTGAAGATTTACACGTCGCATATCGAAAACAAAAAAATACCGTACTTTTGGAACAAACGAAACAATCTGATCGGCAACGTCAGCACAATTACACTGGATAACATTGGAAATACTTTAAAGAAAATTGTCTCAGAGATTGACAAACACGTTGCTGATTCGTACATCGGAGCCAAGGCTTTGTGTAAGCATCGAAGTTATATTTTGTATGATATTCCTTTTTTAAAAACAATTTATTCGTTTAATATGACGATTACGTACGTTTAATATCTACAATGTATAATTACAAAATTAAACTAATTGCGTGATTTTGCATTATACAGTGCACGCCTACAGTATGGAATAAATTCAGTAGAAGCGAAATATTTTGGGAAAAAATCGTCGAACAGAACTCGATTTTATTTGATAAAAATACACATTTTTGCATGATACGTCGATTTTCAATCATTTGTTTTTGATGACGTCTTCAAAACTCTAAATATCTTTCTCCTGTGAGGGTTCCTTCAAAGAAGAAAGGCTCTACTATTCTGTAATCGACTATTCCAGAACTAAATCTGATAACGTTTTTGCTTAGCAACAGAGTTTTCCTTTATTTTAATTGATTTGGTTTCTTGCTTTCAATTGTCATTTATTCGAAAATTCTCTTATGTAAGATGGCAAAATTTGTATACTATCGGTTTGACAATGAAAAGATCTCTCAAAATCAAGAAGAAAAAATGGGGGGTTCCCATAAAAAAAAGTTAATGAAGTCTCTACTTAAAAACAAATGATGGTTGATAATCGATTTTCATGCAAAAACTTGTATTTTTCTCAAATAAAATCGACCTGTTCGAGGTTTTTTCCCCAAAATATTTTATTTTACTGAATTTATTCTATACTTTAGGCACGCATATAATAAAGAAAAGCTGTTATTGCTATTCTAATTATAGCTTCTACGACGTGCTTATTATATTACAACGTGACATTATCTTCCATATGAAATTAGTTATTTTTTTTTCTTTTTAGTACCCGTAGCTGATTTTGAAGCGTTGAAGAAACAAGTTTCCGTCAATAAAAAACATTTAAATTAATTTTGGATTAAAGATTACATGTTTCGTTATTGTTGTTAGTTTATGTTTAAAAACATATTTTCATTGTGATGGGCGTTTACAGATAAGATTAATTGCTTTTTTATAAAATAATGAGTTAAACTCATTATTTTTAATTAAGTTCTATGGCACACAGGGCACACCTATAGTGTTTATGTTTATATTATGAAAAAATTTTAATGATTAGACTAGATAAATTAACAATGAGTATGTTGTTATAATAAGTGATAAGAAATAATCAAGTTTGTGTTGGTGTATATTATCAATAAATATAAAACTTTTGTGTGAGAGGCGAGTGTTCATAGGGAATCGTGTAAGACAATACGGTGTACGAAATGTATGAAAACATGGAAAACGTTCTGCAAGCCATTAATAAAAAATACATTTCTTTGCCGCAAGAAGAAATCAACCGCAACAACGAAATTTTGAAAAAAGTAAGTTTAATTTAAATCCTCGTGATTTATTACGTCGTTGTTTCGTAGGTGGTCGACATGTTTGAGGGTGAAATGAAAAAGGATCCGCTTTTCTCTACACTTTACGAAAGAGTATTTTACGGGGGTAGTTATTACGACAGTTTACGTGTGGGCAGTCCCGACGAGTTCGATTTGGATTTGTTGTTTCGTATACCTAAGAAAGCAATGCCCGTCCCTGCAATCACGAATTTACCCGGATTCGTCCAGTTAAAAATTAACGCACCGGATGCTCTAGGGTATATTTACAATTAAAACGAAAGAAATCTTTATTTGGCATGTAATAATATTTACATCACATAATTATACTAAATTCATTTCTGCCTCCTCCTATTTCTTCTTCAGCCTCTTCAAGACTCTCATCCCTAAGCCTGTTTCGCTGAGACATCTCTCCGACCTCCTTCCAAGATCATGTCCTCTCCCAGGCCCAGCCGCCTACATTCCCTCCACTAATGAGCCAGCCCACTCGTCTCTCTTCCTGGTAATAATTTAGGATGTACAGATTGTCTCTTCTGGTATTATACCCATTTTTTTTTATATACAATTTAAGAAAAATTCATAGACAATTTGAAATTATTTCAGACCAGCTTTTAAGAAATTATTGGATAATAAATGTTACCTAAGCAACAATAAAGTACGTCGATGGATGGAAGGACTCGTTACTAAAGCAATAAATTCGGTTTCGATGCCCGGTGTACGTAAAATTATCACAAATTTAATTTGTTACTCCGCGTTATTGTAGATAAAGCT
>JAFFZR010007376.1:14275-26218 GCA_018397195.1 Lethrus apterus | reverse complement strand
AAATTTAATGTATATATCTTCCCACAAAATACTGCAACAGTCAACAAAAATATTAATATCAAAATCTATTTAAAAGTTTAATCAATCCTGGAAGTGTTGTTTATGAACTAATCACGTAGCACAAAGCAACTGGCATGTTGTCAGCGCTTTTATTTAATAATAGCCGTACCTATACTAAGTATGTACAATAGCAGATTATTGCTCTACCGTTATTTCTTAAGGGCTGGCCTATAGCAATTAGGAAATCCCAAAAGCTCAGTTTAGTTTTTTTTTTCCACCTAGATTTTAATTCTGGACCACTGTGCGCCGCCGCCATTTTAGATTTTTAAATTTCTCACTACCATTTTCATGTTTAAATTTCGCGCCGCTATTTTTTCACATTTAATAAAAAAAAGTGGGGGTGCTGGTAGGGAGGAGTTGTGCTGGGGGGCGTCCAAATCGTCCCAATACCTACTATACTATACTATACTATACTATACTATACTATACTATACTACTATAATATTCTGATAATTATCACCACAATTTTCATAGTTCATACCTAGTTCATGCAGTGCGAAAGTTGTTTGCCCTTTTTTGATAATTTCTTAAATGGCTGTTTTGTAGTGCAGAAAATATTTCCCCATTATTAATTTTGTTACTCTTTTTCAGTGTTTTGTCACTCAACAAACCGGCCCTAATAAAAGTAACCGAACCCTTTGATCATGGCGAAGGCCCACATTGGGACAATAGAACGGGACTGTTATATTTCGTCGATATATTTTCAGGAGGATTGCATAGTTACAATTTAATCACCGAGAGTATGCATTCAATCAAACTAAACGGGGACCTGAGTATCGCCGTGCCTTCGAGATCCGATCCTCATCTTATCATCGTTGGATTAAATCGATCAGTTACGACCTTAAAATGGGATGGTGAAAATGCACTCACTGCCGCAGAAACGTTAACGATTGTTGCACAGGACAAACCAACAAGTAGATTTAACGACGGAAAGGCTGATAAACAAGGACGTCTTTGGCTTGGTATACATACAGTCTGGTGATAAAGTTTGGAACAAAATTCATATAAGCGTTCTATAATGTTTTTAAGAAAATCGCTCGGACAGGTGAATTTTTGTTTTTGAAATGCCGTCTTCTGACGTCATTCCAAAAAATTAACGTCAGAAGACGGCATTTCAAAAACAAAAATTGACCTGTCCGAGCGATTTTCTTAAAAACATTATAGAACGAATTTTATGAATTTTGTTCCAAACTTTATCACCACACTGTATATTTTTTTTATTAAAAGCACGATTTAAGCTCTTTGGAATATTATATAAATATTTTCTAAACTGTGATAATAAATTGATTGTTTTAGGTACAATGGGCCAAGTAGACGCAAATGGTGTCGTGGACCCGGATCAAGGATCACTATATCTAATAACACGTGAGAATCTAGCGACTCCAGAAGCAGTTATAACACCAGTGAATATTAGCAATGGTATGGCGTGGAACAAAGCAAACAATAAATTCTTTTATATAGACTCGCCGACTGGCAAAGTCGTGGAGTACAACTACGATGATGAGTCAGGATCGATTTCAAATCCACGTGTGGCTTTTGACATAACTAATCATCCTACACTTACTGGTAAACCGGACGGCATGACGATAGACAAAAACGACAATCTCTGGATTGCGCTGTATGACGGTGGCTCTATTATCCACGTCAATCCCAATACAGATACATTGTTGCAAGTCATTGCTATACCGGCCCGATACGTAACATCCGTGTGTTGGGGCGGTCATAATTTTGACATACTTTTTGTGACGACCTCTCGCTACTTTTTAAGTGCGGAAGAGAGATTAAGGCAACCAGGAGCTGGTAGTGTATTTGCAATCAAGAATTTAGAAACTGGAGGTTTTCCAGCTTTTACGGCAAACATTATTGATTGAATGATTTATTCAACATTTTCGAATAGTTTTACATAAATTTCTTTTTTTAATTCTTTTGGGGTCGTTCCGTCACTTTATTAGTGTATTGTCATTTAACTATAAATTCCAGTTATTAATTCAGTCTTTTAGAAACAAATAAATGTACTTGGGGTACTGATGTAATTTTAAAGAGTACATACAATTTATTCTGATGGAATGTAACCCTTTGTGACGCCGCTGCTTTATTTTGTTTCCTTACTATTTTTGTATCATTAATATCATTATATACAGGTTGTGACACTCTACGTATCCAATATCCATAGTTGTTTGAAACTGATGCTCGGCTCCACCTATCGGCGAGCGCCCTAAAATAAGGCGTTGCCGCTGGTTGACCATAGGAATCTCTAGGCGAACGATAAGTGGATCATGTGTAAAAGTAAAAGTAGATACACTCACTCTGATATCTGATACTTTCAGATAGCGCCTAATTGTCGAAATGTGCTTTTTGAATACTTGTATTAGATTTTATACTTAACAAAAAACGTTTTTTTATTATTATAATTTATTAAATAAGTGATTACTTATTATACTTATATTTTAGTACAATTCCCTCGCTCAAACTGATTGATCATTCTTATATCCTCTGGGCGATGTTAATCTGGCTTGTACTGAGTTTTATACAGAATATTTGATACCTATGTTCTGCTGTTTAAATACGACCAAAATTTATCCTCCCTAGTTTGCCAGTGACTTTAACAAAAAACATTCAATTAAAAAATGCAACAGCAAAAACTACAGGATAACGGGTTACTTACGTCATTTAGAAAATTTTAAACATTAAGATCTTTAGTAAAATTGCAAATTACTCGTTCTTACCGGGATTACATTTAGTTTATTTTAAAGTTTATACAGAGTGTCCCAAAATTAGACCGACAAACTTTAGGTTGTTATAAAAGACACTAAAACAAGTAATTTTTGTCAATAAACTTATGTTTGGAAATGAGCCCCTTTGGCACTAGAGTGAATCAGAGGCTACTATTACATGATTTATTTACAGAATTTACAGTAGCTGTTCGAAGTGTTGCCATTGTTTTCAACGGGATGATTGGTCTAATGAATATTCTAAGAATATTCTATTTAACCATAAAAATTTTTATTGCCTTATGGCTAACTAAGGAACATATAATGAAAATGGCAGAAAAGTTATTGCTACCTGTCTTGTTACTTTTTAAATTAAAGTTGAACATTATTGTATCGTTGGATTCGTCTCTCCGTTGCCTTTCTAAAAACGTCAAAATATACAGGTGTTCCATTTAAAATAAGAAAGCTTCTGGTTTCGCCGGAAGTGGAATTGAATTTTTGATAACAACATTTTGTACGTAAAAATTAAAAATCGACGTGTTTTTTCTCATAGCGATAGCTCCAGCTGTTCAAAAGTTATCATGATATATTCTTAGAATTCCTTAGAATATTAAAATATTCCCGGAATAGCTTGCACACGCGTACAAGCGGCCATTACCCTTGCCAACAAATCCAACAAAATTGATATCATGTACCAGCTTGCTTTACATGATGATCCTGCTTTTTATTTGGAGATAAAATTAAAAATTGGACGTATCAACTGCCTTTGATTCTGTCTAGTGCCAAAGCGGCTCATTTCCGGACATGAGCTTATTGACAACAATTGTTTTGGTGTCTTTCATAACCACCTAAAGTTTGTCGGTCTAATTTTGGGACACAAGCGGCCATTACCCTTGCCAACAAATCCAACAAAATTGATATCATGTACCAGCTTGCTTTACATGATGATGCTGCTTTTTATTTGGACATAAAATTAAAAATTGTACGTATCAACTACCTTTGATTCCGTCTAGTGCCAAAGCGGCTCATTTCCGGACATGAGTTTATTGACAACAATTGCTTGTTTTGGTGTCTTTCATAACCACCTAAAGCTTGTCGGTCTAATTTTGGGATACCTGTATATATGAGCCAATACAAAACTATCAGGTGGTCTAAAAAGCATTGAGCTTTTGGAGGTCATAATTGAGAATACATTTATGTATTATTGTTGGAAAATATGAAACCAAATATGCACCATTTTGTTCGACGATATTCTTCCATTTTTCCGGCAACACCATAATCCCGTTCTGACACGTGGTTTTCACATGCCTCTTTTGACATTGCAAAGACGGAATCAAATGATAGTTTGACGGTGCCAGGTCTGTGCTATACGGTGGATGCTTTAAAACCTCCCAGCCAAGTTCTTTCAATTTCTGAAGGATCGTTAAAGATGTATTCGGTCTGGCGTTATCAGCGTGGTATAGGGAAGTTGCATAAACTACATCAGCGCCACTACTTTTTCATAACGATTAGGAAAACAAACGCAACGAACGCATAACGTACTTACGTTCGACAGTTGCATCAGTGGGATTTCACAGTGTTTTTAATTTGTTCTGTGTGTGTTTGATTGTGTATTATTGTAATATACCTAATTAACAATATTAACCGATCGTCAATATGGAACACCCAGTGATGTCGACGAGAAATTCGAAAATATCACGCTGTGTTGTAGCCAATTCATACTACAATACTGACAAGTCTGTGAATTTTTACAATTTCCCCGTTGGCAGAAGTTTTGTGTTTAAAATAAATCGGTAAAAATCCAAATCTTACTTCAATATCCATTTCTTACTGTCCAAAGGAATAATTGTTGGTTGTTAAATGGTTTTATAAGCTCAATTACTCACCTTTTCGACAAAAAAAAAAACGATTTTAAAGTTATATCAGCACGGCTGCCACTTAAAAACACTTGATTGTTTAAACCTATTCCCTAACCGATATGAGAAAAGTCCCACCAGAGGTCGCAGGACGGCGCAAAATTTAAAATGTGCAACTTCCATATAGAACACCTTTTCTGTTGACAAGTTCCGACCGTTTCTATACGAAGAACCATTAACGAGATTTAAAATACCAACTAAACTGAATTTGGTGAAAATGACACTGTCGGACTCAACAAATAGAATTCTATTAGAAGGAAGGTTTTCAGAGCAATATTGTTCATAAATACATTTTCTTGCATATCCTCATTTTTATTATTTAATAACGTTATATCATCAGATTCATCAATATAAGTATTATAAGTGACTTTCACTACTTCCTCTAGACTCTAATTGTTATTTGATGCTTCTTGGAATATGAATAAAAAGAACACAGAACATAATACATACATGAAAAATAATTCATGGAAATTTTCATGACGTCAGTATATGCATTTGGTACTTATAGTAACAATAAAAATTGTTAAAATAGATATAATTAGAATGAAATTAATTGATAATAGTTATGTAAACGAAGACTAGTACATAACGATAGTCACCAAACACCAATATAAAATACCATATAATAAGCGCCGAATTAAAGTCTAACTGTTTGAAACGTTAAACGTTAAATTTAAAATTAATGTCATTTCGTAAATGTATTAATGCTAATCGCAGGTATGTTATCTAAATGGGACAATTGAATTCGGTATGTTCTTATCAACACACATAGCACAAAAATCTTCTGAATACTTAGAATATGTATTTAACGTGCATACCAAAATCGGCGAAATTGGAATTTCTTTATCAACAGTGACATCTATAGTCACGGTGGAATAAAAGAACCGTCCCTGACTTAATACATTCACAATATTCGTTTTGTCCGAGTCAATATACATTTTCCACGCGAAATTACTATTATATTTGATAAGATACCAAAACTCTATAAATGAAATAAAATTAATATTTATACATAGTTGGAAAGGTAAAGCCGATTCTGATTTTTCAAACATGTTTCTGTTATTGTTTGTGTTCATACATAGGTGAGTGGGCTGATTTTAATGGTTTTAATTCATTGTTGTAAGGAAATATTCTGTTTCACAATTAGTCTGCGAGAATGTGTGTGTAATTGGCGGTAGAAAACGCAGAAAATCGTTTAGATTTATATCAGTGTTTTTAGTTACAACTGCAATTATGTGGAAATTATTTTTGCGTAATTTTTACCATTTTTTAAATTTATTTTACATTTCTTATTTATTGTTAATTATTTGAAAGAAGGTTAACCTGCAGAGAATGGTGAGCGCTCTATCCCTGATAATTAGTTATTAGTAATTTACAGAATAAATATTTTATCCATAAAAATATCTCTTAAATTCAGCAGCTAACGTTCATTAATAATGTAACTGGTAGAGAAGAAGAAATGGTAATATATTAGGTTTACTAAATTATAAAAGTGATAATTGAGTCCTCGTGTTTCAAAACCCCCTAAATCCATTTTTAATGTTATGAGTTAGATAGTATAACAGGATCCTTATGAAAATCTCTACTGATTTCTAAACTCTAATAATGTCAAACCCCACCAAATTCCATTTAGAATTCACTGTTAAAATTTGCCTTAGTTTCAAACTCCACCAAATCTGTTGGAAATAATTTTCAAACGCCACTAAATCCACATCAGCCAATCAGAACATGAATAAACAAAGCTACAACTCCAACTTTGGGTAATATAAATCCGGATCTATTAGTCTAATTTCATTTCGTTTTTGTTGTTTTTCAAATAATAAAAAGTTTACGCTTTCCCTTTTTTCAAACCTACTTTGTTCGAAATCAAAACACACGCAATCCACAATATTGACTTACAAATTCCATTAAATTCAATAACTGGCTTCAAACCCCACTAAATCCTTTTATTTTCAAAATTGTGACTTTCTTGTAAGTATATTGTTTGTCCGCTGTGTCATTTTAGGATCTACTACTGTATAGCAATTTGGGGGAAAAAATCATTAACGTGTTACCGCTACAAGTTAGTTACACAGTTTTTCTTAATTTCTGAAAAGTCACAAAAATGGATTTAGGGGGTTTTGAAACCCGAGAATTCAATCGTAAATATTTGTAAAAATGAAGTTGTCATTAATAATAATCATAGCTGTATTAACTCTGGTAGTTTCCGTTAGTCTGTGAAAAATTAATTTCTTGGCTTGATTCATCGCCAAACGTATTCTTAAATTTTCATTTCTCTTCAAAACCAGACTTCATATAAACTTGTGTATACTTGTGTTTTACATCTTGCAACAAATGCTTTCAATGAATCTAAGCAACAAAATTTTAATATAATGTTTCAATTAGTATTTAAACAAGATGTTTAAGATTTATAAACAAAACTTCAATTCAGAAATTGGATTATAAAAGATGTTCAAACTGTTCTCCATTTACTTTCTGACAATAATGAAATCTGTGAATAAAACCGTCTATTGTATTGTTCAACCAATTTTGAGGAATATTTCTTATTTCAGTCGCAATACGTGAATTTAATTCGTCCAAAGAGTCTGGTTTATTAATGTACATACGGCTCTTTAAATATCCCTATAAGAAAAATTATTATTATTATTAGTTTTTTGCTAATACAACGTCAAATGACAATTAACTGACAATATTTTCATGTTTGACGATTTTGCTAAAGCAACTTGTTTTACGTAAACATTTTCATTTTATTTTAAATTTTAATTTTTTTCTAACATTTTGTCAAACAAATCATCAAAACTAAACTTTCTAACGATGTCCCATTTAACCCATGTTCCCGTTTAAAAAAAAAATCAAGTAGGCTTTGCATTTTGAAAACTTATGGATCAAAAAAAATGTTAAAATGTAAAAAAGTAGTTTTTATTGAGTCCTAAGTCTCTTTAAAATTTCAGGATTCTAGCTCAAATTGTTTTAGCACGACGGACCCGGTTCCATACACAATCGCAACCCTGTATACAGACTGTCTCATTTAACTTGCTCACCAATGGTATATCGCTTAGCTTAAAAGATACAAAGTCGGTTAAATTGGGACAAAGTTGGTAATTTGTTGCACATTAATAATTCGTAAAAAAAATCTACCTATCTTTATTTGTTTTTGAGATATTTGGAAAAAACTGAAAAAATTGATTCTAGTGTTTTAATCGTAATTTTTTTATTTATAATCATTTTTAATTTCGGTAAAAAGTTCCTCATAGCAACTTTTTGTTGCGCGTATTATACTTAGAAAATTCGTGCGACGTTTCGTATTCGCAGAATCGTCATCAACTTTAGATTTTCTTATGGACGCCATTTTTGATTTTCGGCTCATACGATAGCACTTTTTTTCTCAATATAACCTAACTTCACACATTACTCTTACGCAATTTTATGTTATTACGAAAAGTACATATGTCAATCACATTTGGCTATGAGAAATTAGTTATACCGCAAAAAAATGTTGTCTTTGGTAGCAATTATGTTACACTTAATTTGAAATGTCCTATATTAATACGATATAAAAAAGATGCCGTCGTATGAGCCGAAAATCAAATATGAGTCCCATAAGAAAATCTAAATTTGATGATGATTCTGCAAATACGGAACGTTGCACATTCTAAGGATTGCATAATACGCGCAACAAAAAGTTGCTATGAGAATGTTTTTACAGAATTTATAAATAATATATATAATAATATATATAAATAAAGAAGATACGTCACAAAACTAAAATCAGTTTTTTCAATTTTTTCAAATATCTCAAAAACAAATGACGATAGGTTGAATTTCTTTACGAATTATTAATGAGCAACAAATTATGCAACTTTGCCCCAATTTAACCGACTTTTTATCTCTTAAACTAAGCGAGATACCTGGTGAGCAAGTTAAATGAGACACCTGTATGATACATTTTGAAGTTCAAAAATAACAAACTATTAAGAAAGAAATGGTTATTCCTCTTCGATGTATTTTGACATCATTTGGCTATGTTAATTACATGTCGTAATTAATTTTAATTTCCAATACTGCTGAACTAGTTTTTTGAATGAATGATTCAAAATGCTCTTCCTGAAATATTTCAGAATCGCATATTATACAGAGTAATTCTGAAATAAGTCCAACCATTTTAACAGGTGATAGCTGAGCATAACCCAACCACAAGTATGCAAAATTGACGGTCCCATATGTTGAAGGGCTGCCAGAAAATTTTAATTATTTAATTTTTTAAATTGAACACCCTGTATATTTTTATTTTTTTGAGTTGTTTGGTTACCTGCTATAATTAATTATAAGACAATTTTTCTCTGAAACCGCTATTAAAAGAGTTTTGGAGAAAATAATTTTGCAAATTTTATTATAATTATAATAGTGGTAAATAAATAATTTATAATACATTTCTTTTATTGTTATTGATGTGATATGCATAAGACATATTGGTGCAGTCCGAAGGATAAAAAACATTTGTAAAACAAATTGTTGCAAGGGGAGGATCGATAGCAACATTTCTTTTGCTTTTTGCTTTTTATTATTTTATTACTTTTTTTAACTCCTTAACTAGCGATCCAAGAGAAAAATTGTTTTATAATTAATTATAGCAGGCAACCAGAGCAACTTAAAAATATAAAAATATACAGGGTGTTCATTTAAAAAATTAATCGTTATGTTTGTAACTTAGCAACGCGATGTTCTTTTGTTTTGTAATTTATCGCGCGAAATGCACATTACAAGGTACTTAAACTTTATCCATTTAACTAAGTTTGTATCTCTTGAAATAAAAAAGTTTGCTATTGTAGAATATTCCCGTGAACGGGCTGTATATTACCTACAAATTTCTATTAGCTAGTTTTGTTAAAAGTTATTGCAAAGTTAATACCAAATTTAACCTAATTTAATAATGTGCTTTGCACATTATTCTTTGCACATTATTCTTTGCACATAAACATTTTAGTTTTAGATAATAAATTTGTTCCACAAGTAGGAAAGCTTTGGTGACATTATGATCGTTGCCGAGTTTTCCACTTTAAACATATCTTCCGACAAGTGGTATAATTAACTAAAATTTATTGATTAAGAAAATAGAAACTTTTATCTTTAATTTATTAATTTAATTCAAACTTACACTTCAGTACCGCATAAGTGGTACTGATTTATATTTCTAAATTATCGGTATCAATAACATTACCATTGTTATAGAGTTATCTTGAAAATATCAAAAATTTAATTATTAAAAGATTATGAGTAACAACAAGTATATAACTACCTACATACATTTTTATATCCATAAATCCCAGCAATAAAACCGTTTACTTGTAAATTTCCATAAGAGGATAATCAACAATAATTTCTTTATTTGAAAAATCGCCGGAAGTCGGCCATCTTTGTACATACCTATTTTTAGTTGAATTATCAATGCATACACAGTTTCAGAACTGAATTACTCTTAATAACGGACCAATTGAAGTTTCCATCTTAGCTGGGACACCCGGTATATACAGGATCATTCTGAAATGTGTCCGACTATTTCAACACCCAAACCCAAACTCAAATCCGCAAAAGCGGTGGTCCTATTTTCATTTTAAATTTTCGAAACATTTCATTTTTTTGTTGGCATTCGGTTCTAAGTACGGTCCTGCGTTGAAAATTTCCTTTGGCGGGAATAACATGAAATGTTGCAAAAGAACGATAATTCGGCGTTATTTTCATATTTTACCAAAAATTAAAATTTGGTAAAATATGAAAATAACAAAAGAACATCGCGTTGCTAAGTTACAAGCATAACGATTAATTTTTTAAATGAACACCCTGTATATTTTTATATTTTTAAGTTGCTCTGGATGCCTGCTATAATTAATTATAAAACAATTTTTCTCTTGGATCGCTAGTTAAGGAGTTAAAAAAAGTAATAAAATAATAAAAAGCAAAAAGCAAAAGAAATGTTGCTATCGATCCTCCCCTTGCAACAATTTGTTTTACAAATGTTTTTTATCCTTCGGACTGCACCAATATGTCTTATCCATATCACATCAATAACAATAAAAGAAATGTATTATAAATTATTTATTTACCACTATTATAATGTAATTTGCAAAATTATTTTCTCCAAAACTCTTTTAATAGCGGTTTCAGAGAAAAATTGTCTTATAATTAATTATAGCAGGCAACCAAACAACTCAAAAAAATAAAAATATACAGAGTGTTCAATTTAAAAAATTAATCGTTATGCTTGTAACTTAGCAACGCGATGTTCTTTTGTTTTATAATTTATTGCGCAAAATGCGCATTGCTAGGTACTTAAACTTAAACTTGAACTGTCCATTTAACCAAGTTTGTATCTCTTTAAATAAAAAAGTTAGATATTGTAGAATGTTCCCGTGAACAGACCGTATTACAGAAAGGCGAGGTGACGTCTATGCGGTGATACACTTGCAAAATATACATACAAATATTGTTCAATTTTCAATTTTTGCATTAAAAATACATTTGAGAAACCATAAAAAGCTCATATTGTCAATGCCATATAACTTGTTTACAATATGAGCTTTTTATGGTTTTTCTGATGTTTAACACAAAAATTGAAAATTGTACATTATACAGGTCATTCACGTAACTGGTTCGTTAGAACTGTTCCGTGTTCCAGAAATATTGAGGACACGACCGACTTAAAGTTGCTAGAAACCTATTCCAACTTTCGCTGCAAGCATTAAGGATCTTAGCATTAAGTACATCTTACTACCTCCTTACACCATGAGATTACTGGCCTCAACACAGTGGTTTTTCACCCAGTGGACATTTTCATCCTATCCCACTCGACAAAATATACCTACATTACCATCCTGTTTCAATACTTATTTATTCTCAGCCTATTTCCACATTTCGTAAAATCATCGTATTATATTTCCATACACCCATTATGAATTTAAATAAATAAATAAATTTGTTTAGTTCCATTTTTCCAAACAAGTTGGAAAGTTATCAGACAAGTAACTACACCGTTATTTGTTGATAAGCATATACAGTGTGTATTTTAAATAACGGTGGTCCAGTAAACGACAAGCAGAACGAAGATAGCATAACTATTTCAAACGCACGAGTGTATAAAACCAAGCAGCCAGCCTGGTTGAGCTCAAAACCTGGCCAAAAATATTTTGTTGGTTTTTATTTGTCACAATGCTTGTTTATTAATAAAAAGTAATTGTTTATGAAAAATTAGTATAGTCAAG
>JAFFZR010007375.1:3286-26567 GCA_018397195.1 Lethrus apterus | reverse complement strand
TAAAATATTTACAAAGAGGAAACGAAGTAGTGATTCACCTACTGACTGGACTAAGCAGCACTAAGATTTTACATAGCGCGTCCATGAAAACGCGCAACGACAATAGCGCGGAGTTCGATCGATAAACTAAGTAATAACTACCAAAGTATTTTTTAGAGAAAAAAGTTTTAAATAAAAGATGTATATAATTAAATGATCTCTAAGTTTGATAATAGATTAAATTCGATAAAAGTGAACGGTTAGGGAGGTAAAGGCAAAAAACTGACAAAAATAAGGAAGTTTGTGAATTTCTAACAAAATAACTCGACAAGTATTGGTATTGGAAAAAAAAGTTTCGAATAAAAAAGTTAGGAAATTCAATTTATAAGAGAAAAGGTTTCTATAGTTTTTTGTGTAAAATGATTCGTTCTCGAGAAATCGAATTAAACGCGTTACTCGCGATAGCGGCGCCACTGACACTCGAGGAACCCCTCAAATCCGCCATTATGCTCAGAATATATCCCTTTAACAAATTATACTATCACCCAACTGACATTATTTTATGTAGATTGATTCACCTATTTACTGGACTAGTACTGGGCTTTTTTTTCAATCTAATAACGTTGTACGGCTTCTACGATATTTTTAAATTAATGTTGCAATGCTTAAAATTACTTATCTTTTTATTCTTTTATTCTTTTTATTTTTTTATTCTTTTTGTTCTTCTTATTCATTTCATTCTTTTTGTTCGTTTATTCGTTTTATTCTTTTTATTTTTTTATTCTATTTATTCTTGAACAAATAATCAATAAAAACTTAACGTAAATCGTAGGCTTCCGCGGCCGTTGTCAGTTGAAATAAATTCTTGGCTTCCGGGATGAAACCGTGTTCATTGTCGGCTATTTGCCAACGTTTCGTCTGTCGTAAGACGTCTTCAGGGCTGTTGCCGCAACGGTTCAATCGCGGAAGCCAAGAATTTATATCAATAAAAACTTGTTGTGTAATAAAAATATATTTATTACGACACACACAAATATGTAAAATGTAATTAATGTTAAATAGAAATTGAATTTGAATTTAAATTAAATTGAAAGCTGACAATCTTGATATGGAAAGAAATTGTCAAAGTTATGAGAAAAACGTTTAAAATGGTCTATAATTCGAAATTACCAGATAAGAAATCAGAAGCAGAATTTTTAAAAATGCGTAAAAAGTAAAAAAACAAATGCGAAGAAAAGTGTCAAAATGACGAAAAACGTCAAAATTTAAAATAATGCATAAATGAAAAATGTATTTCAAAAATTCTCTTAAAAATTGCTATAAGATAAAGAAATCGAAAAAACTGTCTATTACAACAGTTTTTTCTGAAAGAAGAAGTGTCAAAAAAACTGTCAAAATAAGGAGAATCATCGAAGTCTAAAATTGTCATTGTTTTTCAAAAAATGGTCAAGTAATAGAAAACTATTATGTTAATCATAATTAAAAATTGGGAAAGTATTAAAATTTGTAAAAACTGTCAAAATCTGTAAAATCTGTCTCTAAAAACTAACAAAATAACAACAAATGTCAAAGCTGAGGTTAACAAAGATGGCATTTTTTTTTGTTAAACTCAGCTTTGACATTTGTTGTTATTTTGACAGATTTTAGAGATTTTGACAGATTTTAGAGATTTTGACAGTCTTTATCGAAAAATTTCAGAAATAAACCTTGAATCTACAGCCTTCAGACAAAAATATTTTATAGTTTAATCGAAGACTTAAATATTACTAAAAACACACAAGAAAATGGCAAATATATTTTTAATAGTGAAAACAGTCAAACATAAAATCAAAAAAAAAACTGTGGTGTAAAGATAACAAAGATTTTTTGAAATTGCTTATGTGATGCAAAACTGGACGAGAATATCAAAATAGAAGTTGAAAGCTGTCAAACTTGATATAGAAAGAAACTGTTTTTATGACGAGAAAAAACAAAATTAAAATGGTTCAAAAAGATGAAAAATTGGAAAAAACTGTCTATTATGTCAGTTTTTTTCTGAAAGAAGAACCGTAAAAAAACTGTCAAAATAAGGGAGTCATCGAAGTCTAAAATAGTATTTGTTTTTCACAAAATTTTCAATTGATAGAAAACTATCATGTTAAAAACCATAATTAAAAATTGTCAAAGTATTAAAATTTGTAAAAACTGTCAAAATCTATAAAATCTGTCAAAATAACAACAAATGTCAAAGTTAAGTTTAAGATGGCATTTATTTTTCCAAAAAAAAAAAAAAAAAAATGATAAAACTGTCAAATCTGAAATCGAAAAATGTGTCAAAATAACATCAAATAAGGGGGCGAAATTTTTTTTTTAATGTTAAAATCCAGAAAAAAACTGTCAAAATAGAGACAAACGTCAAAGTTGAAAAACTTTTTTTTTTGAATTGTGTAGAAACCGTCAAAATAAAAATAAATGTCAAAGTTGACAGTAAATACGGATGACAATTTACTTTTAAATTTAAAAACTGTCAAATTCAAAACTGGACGAGAATATCAAAATAGACGTTTAAAGCTGTCAAACTTGATGTAGAAAAAAACTGCCAAAATGACAAGAAATAATAGGGATTAAAACGGTCCAAAATTCAAAATAATGTCTTTTTAACGATTATATTTTCAAAAATGAACAAATAACGTCGAATTGAAAAAAGAAAAAAAAACTCGAAGACAACGTATTAAAAAAATGCATTCTCTTTCAAAAGCTTACAAAATACACAAAAAAATTACTACTGACGCACGGCGCCATCTATCGGTGAGTGCGTAATGCATCAGTCGGGGTTTATCGGCCATAAGGACACAGCCGGACAAAGCTGGCGTCTGCATAACCGAACTGTGGATTTACGTTTTCAACTTAAGGAACGCGTTATCTTCCAGGAACGTTCCAAGTTCCAACAAAGAGTAATCTCTTACGATTTCATCCAACCTTACGCTTCCTTATGGCCTCACTTCATGGCACTCACCGATAGATGGCGTCGTGCATCAGTTGTAAATTACAACAACATATGTCACAAGCATTAGTTGCTCACTACAGCCGTACTGACGACGGGTAATAACCCAGAAAAAACTTTTTCGTGCGGATGTAAACGATTAATGCAAGTCGATATTAAGTAAGTATATGTCGTAATAAATATATTTTTATTACAAAATTAATTAAGATTAACTTACGATTTTACAACTTTAATCGTTTCTTTAGTGGCCACGATTTCTTCAGTTTCCGGATACATAAGCTTGCTGTAGCACAAAGCAGCCGGCGCTGACATCACGCTGGCCGTTATGAGATGCGAAGCGCTTGCGCCAAAACTGATATAGGCGGCCAATACAGTTCCTAAAAAAAAATTTTTCTTTCAATCCCCATGATCGGTTCACGTACCTGACACCGTGGCAAAACCGGAAGTCATAATCGAATGCATTTCCGACGTCGTCAAGTCTTTCAAATACGGTTTTAGTAACAAAGGCGCTTCGCTCTGCAAACCCAAAATAAAATCCAACGCGATCAAATGGAATCGATATCACCTGTCCTAAGAAAATGTTGGCTGCGCTGTTGACACTTTCACAAATCGAAGTGCCCATGATGGCTTGTAAAAATTCCCCTATGGCGCCCACTACGTATTGCATTATGCCGTAATAGTAAAAGACGTTTATGATGAAGCTGAGGAAGTAAATGGTGGCGACCGCCTAAAACACAGTGATGTATGATGTCGTCGGGTTGGTTGGGTTTGAAACTGACTTGAAATGCGAACACCTGATCTTCGTGCACCAACTGATTGCCGTACACGAAAGCCGAGCCGTTGGTGGCGTAACCTAAAAAGGTGGTGGCTTTGTCACCGACGCAGCTGAAAACGTTTCTTCCTACGCTCCATCGGATCGTCAACAGACCGAAGACGAATTGCAAAATCAATCCCCATATCACTGGATGCCAATTAATCTGCAAATATGTCAATATTACACAAACTGTCAAAGTATCGAATAAATGGCCGAATTAAAGAAATATCAAATGTCATATAAAACGTCAAATTTTTTGACAATGTTCAAGTATCGAAATGTCAACCATGTTTTTTCAAGCATTGTGCAAATCAACCAACGAAAACTGTCAAAGTATTAAATGTCATAATTAAAGAAATGTCATATGAAATGTCAACCATGTTTTTCAGCATTGTGCAAATCAGTCAACGAAAACTGTCAATATTACAAAACGTCAGCAGTCGACAAAAACTGTCAGAATCTGAATATATGTCAACGTCCAAACGTCAAAGCGTCTACAAAAACTGTCGACGTCACAAAACGTCAAATCGTCAACTGTCAAACTATCGAATGTCATAAATGGCCGAATTAAAGAAATGTCACATGAAAGGTCAAATATTTTCGACAATGTTTTTTCAAAGATTGTCAGTATTACAAAACGTCAACAGTCGACAAAAACTGTAAAAATCAAACATCAACATCAAAACGTCAAACTGCCAACAGAAACTGTCAAAGTATCGAACGTCACAAATAAATTACAGAACAGTCAAAAATGTAACGCATCAATGACAAAAAAAATCAAAATTAAATGATAACAATTGTTTATATTCAAAATTTGTAAAAACTGTCAAAACAATCAATGTCAAATTTTAAATATTAATTATAAAGCAGACAAATTGTAAATTCTAAATTGGACGAGTGTGAAGCTGTCAAAGTTGAAAAATAGTATCAAGATCACAAATATTTTTCATAGATGGTAACGTACTGAAAGCTGTCACATCCACAACCGGAAAAGTTAAAACTGTCAAAGTTTGAAATCGTATGGCCAAATTTAAAATTCGTAAAACCGTCAAACTCCTCAAAACTTGTCAAAATAACAATACACGAAAATATTTTTAAATGATAACTGTCAAACGTGAAATCGAAAAACCTGTCAAAATTGCGTAACAAATATTTTTTGAAATTACTTACGTTAAGCAAAACCGGATAAAATGTCAAAGTAGTTAAAAGTTGAAAACGGCTGTCAGATTTGATGTGGAAAGAAACTGTCAAATTGGCGAGAAATAACAAAGATTAAAATGGTCTGAAATTAAAAATCGGAGGAAAAATATCAAATGGTTATTGTTTTTCATAAATAGCCAAATGGTAAAAAATTATCAAATTAAATTAAAAATTGAGAAAAGACTGTCAAAGTCTGTAAAAACTGTCAAAATAACGTCAAATGTATACGTTAATGAAAATGGCCGAATAGTAAAAAATATGCAATATAAAAATAACTGTTTGTCTGTCAAAACAATAGAATATGTCAAACTTTTGAATCTTACGATATCTCTCAATGGAAAATTGTCAAATTCAATACTAGAATTTGACAATTTTCCACTGAGAGATATCGTGATAAAATTCAAAAGTTTGACAAATCCCATTGTTTTGACAGTTTATAAAAAAAGAACCGTCAAAACAATGATAAATGGCAAATTTAAGCCGTCAAAACTGTCAGAATACTTTTAAAAATGGTGAAATAATTGTCAAACAAAATCTGTCAAATTAAAAGTAATAAATATTTAAATGTAACAGATATTTTCAAAAACGTTCGAACGACGAAAACCCGTCATTAAAAAAATGCAAGAAAACTAAAACACGAAAAATTTTCCATCGTTTTGACATTTCTCAAAGTTTTTCCGATTTAAAATTTCAAATATTGACATTTCTCGATATTGACAGTTCTTTCCGTTTCGAATTTGATAGTTTGCATCATTTTAGTTTTCGTCTCCGTTTTCAATTGTTTTCAACTTAAAAAGTTGTCATTTTGACATTTTCGTCCAATTTGAAATTTGACAGTTTTAAAACATTTTTGAAAAATATTTGTCATTGTTACGCGATTGTAAACTTTGACAGTTTACTTTGACAATTTTTTTCGATTTTAAACGTAGTTATTTCCGTGTTAAGTTTGACAGCTTCTTTCAACTTCACCACTTTGATATTTTCGCCCAGTTTTTGTTTTTTCGATTTTAAGTTCGACAGTTTTTTTTAATTTTATATTTGACATCTTTCTCTGTGCTCGACGGTTATTGTTTTACTGTTAAAAAATATATATTTACCATCTTTATGTGTGCTGTTATTTTGACAGTTCTTACGATTTGTGAATTTGACAGGTGTCACACATTTTTCAATTTTTATATTGGCCACGCGATTTTAAATTTTGACAGTTTTAAATTTTCCGATTTTGAATGTGACAGCTTACAGCATAGAAATTTTGTGTCGCCATAACATACTTTGATAGTATTATTTGCATATTTTCGTTCAGTTAAGAATTTGACAAATTTTAAACTTTGACATTTTATCTGTCGGTTTTATAACCTAAAATTAAAAATTTGACATTTGTTACTGTGACAGTTTTTAAAAGTTAGGAATTTAAATATTTTTTACTGTTTAAGTTTATTTTGAAAATTTTCACAGACATCTTATGTGATATAGTTTTGACAATTCACTTTTAATTAATTTATTTGGACACTTTGTGACATTCAGAACATTGACAGTTTTTTTACATGCTGTCTAACATTGACATATTTAGACAGTCTTTATCGACTGTCAAAATAGTAAGGACTATCAAAATAGCAGGACCTGTCAAAATACTAAGAACTGTCAAAATATTTAAAACTGTCAAAACTTTGAAATGCTAAAATAACGAAGCCGTCAAATTCGAAATTGAAAGAAACTATCAAAACAAAGTGGTCAAATTTGAAATCGAATAAATTGTCAAAACGAAGCTGTCAAATTTGAAATCAAAAGAAACTGTCGAAATGAAGCTGTTAAATTTGAAATCGAATAAATGTCAAAACGAAGCTGTCAAATTTGAAATCAAAAGAAAATGTCAAAACGGAACTGTCAATTTTGAATCGAATAAAATGTTAAAACGAAGCTGTCAAATTTGAAATCAAAAGAAACTGTCAACACGACGCTGTCAAATTTGAAATCGAAAAAAATATCAAGACGAAGCTGTCAAATTTGAAATCAAAAGGAACTGTCAAAATGAAGCTGTCAAATTTGAAATCAAAAGAAAATGTCAAAACGAAGCTGTCAATTTTGAACTCAATAAAATGCCAAACGAAGCTGTCGAATTTGAAATCAAAAGAAACTGTCAACACGAAGGTGTCAAATTTGAAATTGAATACAATGTCAAAACGAAGCTGTCAATTTTAAAATCAAAAGAAACTGTCAAAACGAAGCTGTCAAATTTGACAAACATTAACACATTTACGGTGACATTTCGCGAAACCCAAACAAAACTTACTCGTCCAGGATGTTTGCAGCATAAAAACCCAAAGAGTAAAAAACTGGCCAATCCGATTAGCGGGATCAAACGTTGCCTATCGTTCTGGGTATCTATGACCAAATACACGATGGCAGCGACCAGCAGCAATAAATAAAAAATAACTGTCATAAATCTGCAAAAAATCGACATTTTTCAACAACATCGGCGTCGACAAAACTACCTTATTCCGAAGAACCGTTTTAATATCCTCTTGCAGGGTTTCCACGCGGCGGTTTTAAAAGTTGGCAACACGTACGGCTTAATAATCCACGAATACGCCACGCCGTAAGTTATGAAAATGTCCAAGAGCATCAAAAAGCCATAACCGTCGCACATTGTATCGTTTAAGGGGGTATCGTCTGAAAAAAACATGGGAATTTTTTTTATTTTTCCCTCTTTTAAAACTTACACACTTTGTCGACGTAATAATACGTCGCCCACGCGAAATGTCCCACTATTAATCCGTAAATGAAAATCGACCAGAAGATTTTCAATTCGTTTCCGTGTTTCGCCGCGAACCTACCGACGCCGCTGTGCAAACTTTGGAGGCTTCCCGTCAGAGTCAAGTATTTTTGGGGCGCGCCTGCTGTGTCCATGGTGTCTGAAATCAAAATGTCGATCGACGACTTCGTTCGGTGGAAATTGATGTTTCACAGATTTACCCAAATTTAGATTAAAAATTCATATACGTCGATAATATCAAGTTATCAAATATTTGCCGATCGATTAATTTTTAATTATGTCGATAACGTAAGCTGTTTGCAAATCGAGTCAATTAAATTACAAAAATATATAATAATAATAATAATAATAATTATTATTATTATTTCTTCTGTTTATACCTTTTTTGTTTTTTTTTCCTACTACCAGGGCTTTCTTCGTGAATTATTATTATTATTATTATTATTATTGTTTTTCTTTAGTTGTAAGTTCTTAGATTGTAGTTAAAAGTAACCGTCTCCTGGTAGACATTTCATGTAATTACATTATTTATACTGGTTTTAATAATAATAATAATAATAATGATAATAATATTTATATCTATAATTAGTATTATTTTATTAAATTAATATATAAAATATGTATAAATATACTCAGACAGTATTTAGAAGAAAATGTGAATCAAATATGCTGAGAAAAATCTAAATCTGATGATGATGATGCAAATACGAAACGTCGTGCGGATTTGCATAATTTGCATAATAATTTTCAGCGACGACCGTAAGTTGAAATGTGAAGAAATGGACAACTTAATAAAGTTAATTTACCTGATTTATGGGTTGAACCCATAAACAACAGACGTCAATTAACAACTATCACGACTGAGACGATTTTAATGAAATTTTTATCTAATCTGCTCATCTACGACAATTCGGGTGTGTTTAAGCGATTCAAAAAAGATATGATAACACAATCAATTTAAAGTTCGAGACGTGCGACGATCAGGCACGAGGCTGATTTCAGTGTTGACGCACCAAGTTATTAAAAATTAATGAAAATCTAAAAAATTTTGTTAATGTTCAAAATATCTTATCGCCCTTATCGGTTACAACAGTTAATTTCATCGTTAACTGAAATTGGTTAACGTCAATTAAAAAAAAAAACGAAATGAATTACTGTTTCTTAATGGGGGGGGGCTTAAAAACCATTGATGCCTCTTCCACGATACGCCCACATGAAAGAAGCAAAAAATACCTTCAAAACGACACCAAACTCGCCCACAAAAAAACCAAAACGCAGCTCGACGTGCGTCTTCGAAACTTAAACAAAAGACGAACGAAATTTCGTTACTTGTAGGAATTTTTGAAAAATTTCACCGCAGTTCGGTTCTGAAAACGCAAAATAAAATTCCTAGACCAGGCGTTCTTAAACTTATGTAGTCCGAGGACCCGCTCTTGAACAACATTTTTTTTGCGGACCCCACCCCAATCCTAGGCATTTTACGTCGTTCTTGAGACTTAATTTCTGGTTCAATAATCTCATAGGCACTACTAATTTTTAAGCAATAAGATATAAAAATTTTAAAAAAATACATGAAACCATAAAAATTATATAAAAATCACAGAACATAATAATAATAGGTTCATGTTTTATTTATTGCCTTAAAAATATTTTATTTATTGCTCCGCGCTTCTTGCCTTTTCATCGTCTTCCTGAACTGTTTTCAACCATTTTTTATAATTTCGCGGACCCCCGGTAATGATTTAAGAAGTTTAAGAACCTAGACGAAACGAAAAAAAAAAATCGGTGACCAGTTGGCCGAAAACAGCTAAAAACAATTGACTATGGGTTTAGGTAAAAGAGGAAAAAAATACCTTTAAAACGACACCAAACTCGCCCACAAAAGAACAAAACGCAAACCCGGCGTGCGCGTTTTAAAAATAAACAAAAGAACAACGAAACTTCGTTATTTTAAGGAATTTTTGAAAAATTTCACCGACGATCGGTTCCAAAACTTCAAAATAATGCTAATTCAGGTAAGAAAAACAACTACATAGTTTAACCGGAGGGTGCATGGAGAGTTGTTTGGGTTTGAGTTAAGGTCAGCTATCAACTGTTAAAATAGTGGGACATATTTCAGAATGACCTGTAGATCATTCCTAAACCCATACAAAAGTTTTGGAACCGATCGCTGGCCAAATTTTTCAAAAATTCCTTAAAATACCGAGTTTCGTTGTTCTTTTATTTATTTTTAAAACGCGCACGCCGGGTTTGCGTTTTGTTCTATTGTGGGCGAGTTTGGATTCGTTTTAAAGGTATTGTTTTGCTCTTTCACCTAAACCGATAGTCAATTGTTTTTTGCTTAAGAACATTTTTTTAGATTTTCAGCAAACTGGTTCGCCAATTGTTTTATATATTTTTTTCATTTCGTCTAGGAATTTTATTTTGCGTTTTGGATCGTCGTGAAATTTTTCAAAAATTCCTCAAAATAACGAAGTTTCGTTGTTCTTTTTTTTAGTATTAAACGCGCACGCCGGGTTTACGTTTTGTTCTGTTGTGGGCGAGTAGTTTGGATTCGTTTTAAAGGTATTTTTTTCCTCTTTCGCCTAAACCGATAGTCAATTGTTTTTGGCGTAAGAACATTTTTTTTTAGATTTTCAGCCTACTGGCTATATTTTTTTTTATTTTTTCGCTTCGTCTAGGAATTTTATTTTGCGTTTTCGGAACCGAACTACGGTGAAATTTTTCAAAAATTCCTACGAGTAAGGAAATTTCGTTCGTCTTTTGTTTACGTTTTGAACGCGCAGCCCGCGCTGCGTTTTGGTTTTTTTTTTGTGGGCGAATATTTGGTGTCATTTCAACGGTATTTTGTTGCTTTTTTCATCTGGGCGTACAATGAAAGAAGCGTCAATTGTTTTCTTTCACAGATGATATATATATGACCATACATGTCCGGATTAAGTACAACGTTTATAAAATAAAACATATTCGTAAAAACACGTTTTTTATGGGTTTAGGAGTGATCTACACCAGGGGTGGGCAACCTTTTTTATAATATGGGCCAGAATAAATTTTACGTTTTTCCCGCGGGCCGTAGTAGTTAATTGACACCTTCTTGTGACCTATAATTTTTTAGTCCGCAAATATGAAATAAATAAAAAAAGTGTTAAAATTAGTACTAAATTATGAACGTACATGTTGCTATGTGCGTTTATAATCAATTCAAACTATGGTAGGAATCATGATAGCTGGCGCGTCAAGGTCATATTTGAATTGTATGAATCAAGTTTCAAAAATCGCATGTCTATTATCATATGTTATATACATTTACTATATTGCATACTTCATACTTATCGATAATCTATGTGACATAATCTAGAAAATAGGTTAGCACAATGCCGTTGACATGTGACATGTCAATCTTGCATTTAATAACGACATACGTTTTTGTTGTTCCAAATAATTTACATAGCAGACATACGTTTCAGTTTTTATCTCTTTCATCAACATGAGCACCGAATGCGAGAAGGAAACTCATAGTGTCGAAAATTGTTGCATTTAAATGGCATTGACACGCCACCTCTCATGAATCCGACCATAAAAGAATTACAATCAAAATTATTTATTTATAATTTGTTCTAAAGATCTCGCGGGCCGTAGCTGGCCCGCGGTCCGGGGGTTGCCCACCGTTGCTCCAGGCAATCCGGAATAATCCGGGAAAATCCGGTAAACTACGGGCAAAATCCGGCCAAAATCCAGAAAACTCCGGGCAAAATATGGGAAAATCCGGGCAAGATCGGGAGAATCTCAGGACAAACTCCGGCGGAAAGTCAGGGCAAAATCCGGGCAAACCCGTGGAAACTCCGGGCCTAACCCGGGACACTCCTGGCATAATCCGGGGAACTCCGGGCAAAATCCGGGCACGATCCGGGGAAACTCCGGGTAAGATCCGGGGAAACTCCGGGCAAGATCCGGGGACACTCCGGGTAAGATCCGGGAAAACTCCAGGCAAAATTTGGGGATACTGCTGACAAAATCAGGGATATTCCGGGCAAAATCGGGGAAACTCCGGGCAAAATCCGGGCAAAATCCGGGAATGTTGGCAACCGTAGCAAAAGTAGTTCCCGTTATCAAAAAAGTAATACATCGGTAGTTATCGTCCAATATCCATTTAATCAGTGTTTTCAAACTTTAAGATCTACACAGTCATTTTGAACAGTTGATAGCTGACCTTAACCCAAATCCAAATCCGCAAAAACGGCGGTCCTAGCTTCATTTTAAATTTTCGAAACATTTTTTTATACGGGCATTCGGTTCTAAGTACGTTCCGGTGTCCATTTCAATATGCGTCGCGTTGAAAATCAACTTCCTTTCCAAAACAACCTTGTTTTGTCGATAATTCAGCGTTCAGGCTACGGTCAGCTATTACCTGTTAAAATTGTCTGATTTATTTCATAACGACGTTGTATATTAAAATTACTCATTTCTGAAACAATCTGTAGCGCATGATTTTTTTTTGTTTGTAAATACGAATAAATATAAATATTATGACGTGTATACGTTTAGCGTTGACTAATCAACCTAAACACACAGATATCAACTATTTATAACTTTTATTTGTCGCTTTCACTCACCTTCTTTAAACGATTTGAGATCTTCGAAATTGTACGAATTCATTCTTTCGCCGGATGATGTCGAAACACTCGTTATTGTTTAAAATTATGAATAAACAAAAAACTTTGACTTATACGCTTGCACTATCGTACTAATTTGTTGCAAACGCGTGGCATCGCGGGTAATTAATAACACTGGGATTTACTCGACTCAAGGTAAATGTGAAATCTTGGTGTGTCGACACAAAACGACAAAGTTTAATTTTTTTTTTGTTCGAATTTATTTGTTGAATTGGACATGTTGGGCAAAAAACATCTGCATGTAAACTAAATTATTGTCATTACGTAGATATTTTTTTTTATTTTAACCATCCTATAATATTTATTCTAAATCTTCTCTTAAAGGCAATTGATAGTTCTTTCAGTTATAATCCTACTGGGTGCGCCGGTGTTAAAAGTTTAAACTTTAAAATACAAAAAATGTTGTAATTACATTTTCGTGTAAAAGCATCTGTTTAAACAAACGTAATATGTCGTAAACATAGAGGATGTGGCAATTATCTGGGATCGGTCGATCGCGGCTTACCTGTTTATTTTATCAAAAAATCGTTCAAGTAAAAGTTATTCGGGATCAAGCAGTCAATACTGTAAAAATATCTTGATGCATACAGGGTGTTCAGTTTCGCTGTTACATGATGCAACTTTGTTATTTTAAATACAACACCCTGTATATTATTGCATTTCTAAGTTCTACGGTAAAATTTAGAGTAATTTTGGTTAACTAATCCTATACTAAAATTCAACGGTTTCTGAGATATAAAGCTTTTAAGGAAAAAAAAATTCACACCGTTGTCTTAGAAACTCAATGTAACCATTGTTGATAGTCGTTTTACAATAATTCTTGGGCATCTTTATGCCAATACTTCAAGCTGAATAATTCACATTAAAAATCTATATTTTGTTATACAGAGTGTTCGAAAATTGAATATTAACTTAAGCATCTTTAAATGGGCAATACTCGTTTTCTTTAAATGGAACTCCCTGTATATTTTTTATGTCATTCATAGAGATTTATGATCTCTTTCTATAGTATATAAGATTCCCTATACCAAAAGTTAATACTTTCTGAGTTATAAGTAATTTAGTATCACAAAATTAATATCGGTCGAAATGACTAAATAACTTATAAGTCAGAAAGTATTAACTTTAGGTATAGGGAATCTTATATACGATAGACAGATATCTTAAATCTCTATCGAAAGACATAAAAATATACATGGCGTTCCATTTAAAGAAAACGAGTATTGCCCATTTAAAGATGTTTAAGTTAATATTCAATTTTCGAACACTCTGTATAACAAAATAAAGATTTTTTTTAATGTGAATTATTCAGCTTGAAGTATTAGCATAAAGATGCCCAAGAATTATTGTAAAATGACTATCAACAATGGTTGCATTGACTTTCTAAGAGAACGGTGTGAATTTTTTTTCTTAAAAGCTTTATATCTCAGAAACCGTTGAATTTTAGTATAGGATTAGTTAACTAAAATTACTATAAATTTTACCGTAGAATATAAAAATGCAATAATATACAGAGTGTTCCATTTAAAATAACAAAGTTGCATGCTGTAAAAGCGAAACTGAACAGCCTGTATACATCAGGATATTTTTACAGTATGGACTGCTTGATCCCAAATAACTTTTACTTAAAACATTTTTTGATAAAATAAACAGGTAAGCCGTGATCGATCCAAGATAATTGCCACACCTGTATAAATCTCACACAAAATTTTATTGTTTGCAGAATTTTGTGAAACCGACATTGCTACAGCCATCTAGTAGCCTTAACATTAACTATGTGTTTAAATCTCGACAGTTTCCTGTATCGCAGAAAATTTTTAAAATTCCACCAACGTTACCATTAACCGAACCCATCGAAATCAAATTTCGTGGTGAAATTATTCCAATTAATTTACAAACGTTTGCCCGCAGAAACGACTTAAAAACAACAAGTGTCCACGACGCGCCGCCGCCATGATTACGAGTCAGTTACCAGTAGCGATGTCGCCGAAAACAAGCGAGCGCGCATGTCACTGTCATGTAAACATGTAATTTCAACGTTTGACATTGGAAGTAAGATGGCTGTGTTGGTGATATCAGTGATAAACAAGTTCAGGTAAAACTAAGCATTTTTTCCCGTTTAATTTTATCCGCCGACGTTCGTCTTTTTCGAAGCGCTCCCTCCCTCCTCCGAACGATCGAATTTCGAACGTTACGTGCGATCGCTGGCAATTTATCGATTAAAAAACAATTGCCTACCTGGCCACATATAGTAAGTGACGTACATGTACATGTGTATAATTATTTCACGGTTGGCGACATGCACGATTGCGATTTTTTAAAAGATCGAACAAACGACGGCCGTTTTAAATTCGATTGTTTTTTATTCTGGGTGAAATCGCGGCTAACTTCACGTGCGTCTTGTTGCGATACTTGGTCGATTGTTTATAAATAAGTCGCGAGTTGATTGTATCGCTCGGAATTATAGGTCGATTCAGATTACAGATATCGTTGCGTACTTGAAGTGTTTCGTAATCTCTGTTGTGTCGTTTGTTTCGGTTTCGATGATATACAGGTGTCCTGAATCGGTCGTCGTCGTCGAATTATGAATTGACGAATAATTAATAACAAAAAAACGATAGTATTATTTAATAATAAACGTAGGAATCAATTTGTTTCGAAGGCTTTCGCGAACGTTGTCTGGACTAAAATTTTTGTTTCCGCGTTGAAACGAGGGAAAAATAAATTATGTCAAATATATAAACGAAATTCTGTTTTAAAAATGTTCGTTTTTGTAATTTTGCAGAATTATTTGTTATTTTGTTCAGCAAAAAGAAAAGGCTAACGCTGAACGATTTGCGAATTTGAATTCCCGAACGAATATTTCGAGTTTTTATTAACGTTTACGCGTATAATTTGTTTAAAAAAATTACAAAATGCTGAACGTTTTCATATAATCGGTCCCAATTCCCGAAGCAAACTTGCTTTTAAATTCCCGAACAAATATTTCGAGATTTTATAAGACGTTTACGCGTATAATTTATTAAAAAAGAAATTATCAAATGCTGAACATTTTCATATAATCGGTCTCAATTCCCAAAACAAACTTGCTTTTAAATTCCCGAACAAATATTTCGAGTTTTTATTAGACTTTTACGTGTAAAATTTATAAAAGAAAATTACCAAATTATCATATAATCGGTCTCAATTCCCAAAACAAACTTGTTTTTAAATTCTCGAGCAAATATTTCTAAATTTTATTAGACGTTTACGCGTATAATTTATTTTTAAAAAATTACCAAATGCTGAACATTTTCGTATAATCGGTCTCAATTCCCAAAACAAACTTGCTTTTAAATTCCCGAACGAATATTTCGAGTTTTTGTTAGACGTTTTCACGTATAATTTATTTAAAAAAAAAATACCATATGCGGAACATTTTCATGTAATCGGTCTCAATTCACAAAATAAACTTTATTTTTGAACGTTTGTGTAGAAATGTAATGCGGAACAACTTCATAAGAGACAATAAAAATTCGTTTTAAAAATCAACTCCAGCCGGTTTCTTTCGATTTTGTGAAATTTCCACAAAAAAATTAAACAATTGCGAACTTGCGGAACTATTTTTATATATTCGTTTGGATTTCCCGGACATTTTGATTTTTATTTTTGAGGTTTCCACGTATAAATCTATAAAAAAAAATTCAGTAAATGCTGAACATTTACATATAATTGGCCTCAATTCCCAAAAACAAACTTCTATTGATTTTTAAACTTTTGTGTGGGAATGTAATGTGGAACAACTTCACAACAAACAATAAAAAAATCGTTTTACAAATCAGTTTCCAAGCGTTCTTCATCGATTTTTGTGAAAATCCACAAAAAATTAATTTAAACAGTTTACGAATGTGCTGAACCATTTTTCTTTATTCGTTTGGAATTCCCAAACATTTTGAGTTTTATTTTTGACGTTTCCAGTTATAAATCTGTCGAAAAAAAAATTTCAGTGAATGCTGAACATTTACATATAATTGGCCTCAATTCGCAAAATAATTTTCTATTGATTTTTAAACTTTTGTTTTAGAATGTAATGCGGAACAACTTTACAACTGAGAATAAAAAAATCGTTTTACAAATCAGTTCCCAAACGTTTTTCGTCGATTTTGTGAAATTTCCAAAAAAAAATTAATTTAAACAATTTGCAAATTTGCTGAACGATTTTTATATATTCATTTGGATTTCCCAAACCGAATTTTATTTTTGATGTTTCCAGATATAAATCTATCGGAAAAAGATGTCAGTTAATGCTGAACATTTACATATAATTGGGCTCAATTCCCAAAACAAACTTCTATTGGTTTTTAAACTTTTGTGTGGGGAATGCAATGCGGTACAACTTAACAACAGAAAAAAAAAATCGTTTTACAAATCAGTTCCCAAACGTTCTTCGTCGATTTTTGTGAAATTTCCACAAAAAATTAATTCAAACAATTTGCGAATTTGCTGAACCCAAACATTTTGAATATTATTTTTGACGTTTTCAAGTATAAATCTATCGAAAAAAAAATTTCAGTAAATGCTGAACATTTACATATAATTGGGCTTAATTCCCAAAACAAACTTTTATTGATTTTTAAAGTTTTGTGTGGGAATGTGATGCGGAACAACCTCACAACTGACAATAAAAAAGTCGTTTTACAAATCAGTTCCCAAACGTTTTTCATCGATTTTGTGAAATTTCCACAAAAAAAATTAAACGATTTGCGAAATTGCGGAACCATTTTTATGTAATCCTATGGAATTCGTAAGCATTTGTAATTTTTGTTTTTGACGTCACACATCGAGAAAAACTTGCCGGCAAACGCTGAACATTTTCATATAATCGGGCCCAATTCCCCAAACAAACTGGATTTTCAAATTTTCACATATTTATGTTAGTTCTTAATGAATAATAATTTTTGCGTCCTTGGCCTTTGGTTTCTCTCGCATTGTTTCCGAAACTGTACGTCGAAAAAAAAACGCACATTTCGAAATACGCCGTAACAATGAAAAACAAACAAGTCGGTCTTATCTGCATCGGCAGTCCGAAAGCAGATAAGTAGTGTTTACACAGGAGCGGCGATAAAAAACTGATACAGTTAAATTAACAAGGTGATATTATTGCTAATGGACCGGACAAACAATGCAACGCTCGATGCGAACGAACTGCGTTTAACTTTTAAAAAATGAAACTTCATAACGAGTTCGTAACGAATTCATAACGAATTGAAACAACACGCAATCGTGTACAGTTAGTTGGTTAAACGCTCGACTTGTCTGTTTGTTTTGTGTTTGTGTGCTTAAAATTAACCGAGATGCCATTGTATATGTTAATAGTTTGTGAATTACTTTGACGTTATTGCAATTGCGAAGCTTCCTTGATTGCTGACCGATTTAATGGTCAACTTAATCGTCATGGATTACTTGCGACGCGGAACTGAAAACGAAATGTCTTAATACAATTATAATCACCCTGTATATTTAATTTTATAACTCGATTGTTCAGACAAAACTCGGTTTTGTGAATTCCTTAAAGGAATGATTTAAAATCGTTAAATATTTTATTTTGAAAAAAATTGTTTGTTGTTTTAAAATGGTGCAAGTCGATTTGGGTTGGATAAGTTGAATTTATGGAAATCGAAATTTGTTGGACGTTTCTCTCGCGAAAAAGTGAAATTTGAATCCGATTCTGAAAATCAAAACGTGTTGGATGTTTCCTTACGAGGAATTGAAATTTCAATGTTTTTTTAACGTTTATGTGAAGTTGATTTAAGGTTGGACAAGTTTGATATTTTCATGGAAATATTTCACTTTTTTTTGGGTAAAGCGATCCCTGAAATCAAAAATTGTTCTTCTTACGAAAAATTTGAAGTTTTCTAAAAAAGTTTATACGACGATGATTAAGGTTGGACAAGTTGGATGTTTTTACTGAAACTTTTAATTTTTTTTGGACAGTCTGAAATCAACAATTTATTAGATGTTTCTTTACAAAAAATTGTAATTTAAAGGTTTTTAAAAACGTTGGTGCCTGAGGGATTTACGTTGGACAAGTTGGACATTTTCACGGAAATATTCTAATTTTTTGGACAATCCAATTCTTGAAATCGAAACTTGTTGGATGTTGGACGAAAAATTGAAATTTGAATGTTTTTAAAAAAGTTTATGCGAGGTTGAATTAAGGTTGGACAAGTTGGATATTTTCAAGGAAATATTTCATTTTTTTGGTCAAAGCGATCCCTGAAATCAAAATTTGTTGGATGTTACTCTTACGAAAAATTAGAAGTTCTTTAAAAACGTTTATACATAGTTGATTTAGGGTTAGACAAGTTGGATTTTTATTGAAAATTTTTTTTTGGACAGTTGAGATCAAAAATTTATTGGATGTTTCTTTACAAAAAAATATAATTTGAAGGTTTTTTAAAATGTTGATGCGTGATTGATTTAGGTTGGATAAGTTGGATATTTTCACGTAATACTCTAACTTTTTGGACAATCCAATTCTAAAAATCAAAAGTTGTTGGATGTTTCTGTACGAAAAATTGAAATTTGAAGGTTTTTTTTTTAAATATATGAGGTTGATTTAAGGTTGGACAAGTTGGATACTTTCATTTTGTTGGGCAAACCGATCCCTGAAATCAAAATTTGTTGGATGTTCTTCTTACGAAAAATTTGATGGTCTTTAAAAACGTTTATACGTAGTTGATTTAAGATTAAACAAGTTGGATGTTAAATTGAAAATTTTCTTATTTTTTGTCATCTAAATCAAAATTTGTTGGATGTTTTTATTGAAAATTTTAATTTTTTTTGGACAGTGAGATCAAAAATTTATTGGATGTTTCTTTACAAAAAATCATAATTTGAAGGTTTTTTAAATGTTGATGCGTGTTCGACTTAGGTTGGATAAGATGGTAATATCCACAGAAATATTATTAAAGTTGTTGGATGTTCCTTTACGAAAAATTGAAAATTTGAAAGTTTTTTTAAACGTTTATGTGAGGCTGATTTTAGGTTGGACAAGTTGGATATTTTTATTGAAAATATTTTTTTTGTACTCGAAAAAATGTTGTTGGTTATTTTTACTGAAAAGTTTAATTTTCTGGACCATCTGACATCAAAAATTTATTGGATGTTTTTTTACAAAAAATTATAATTTGAACGTTTTTGAAAATGTTGTTGCGTGATCGATTTAGGTTGGACAAGTTGGATATTTTCAAGGAAATATTTCATTTTGTTGAGCAATACGATCCCTGAAATCAAAATTTGTTGGATGTTCACTTACGAAAAATTTGAAGGTTTTTAAAAAAGTTTATACGAAGCTAATTTAACGTTGGACAAGTTAGATGTTTTTATTGAAAACCTTTTTATTTTTTGACATCTGAATCAAATTGTTTGATGTTTCTTTACAAAAAATTATATTTGAAGGTTTTTTAAGCGTTGGTGCCGAATCAATTTAGGTTGGACAAGTTGGATATTCATCACGGAAATATTCTTATTTTTTGGACAATCCAATTCTGAAAAGTTGATGGATGTTTCCTCAAGAAAAATTTTAAATTGAAGGTTTTTAAAAAAGTTTATGCGAGTTTGATTTAAGATACGTTGGATACATTGACTGAAAATTTTAATTTTTAAAACTGAAATCGTAATTTTTTTAATTTTTCTTTACAAAAATTCGAAATTTGAAACGTTTACGTGAGGTTGATTTAATGTTGGACAAGTAGGATATTTTTACAAATTTTTTTATTTTTTTTTTTGCTCAGTACGAAATCATCGTTGGATGTCCTTTTGCGAAAATTTATTTTATTTTTAATTTTATAGACAATCCCATTTCCAAAATCAAAAAATGTTGGACGTTTCTTTTCCAAAAATTTAAATTGATTAAAATTTAAACCCAACATTTTGTCAGCAAAATTTTCAAAAATTTAAACATCCTTCGAAACGTCTAAACGAATAAATTAAGACGCAGTTTTAATCGGGACATTGTCTAAGATCACCCTTCTCGGGACACACTGTATATGCTCGAATCGAACTAGCACGCTCGCCGTTAAAAAAAACTGTGTCATCGAATTTTGACGCATCGTACCATCGATTTGTTGCTTGTTAAATATATATGATGCAGGTCGAACCCGAACAAAAGAAACTCATCGACGTAGACAAATAAAGGTCGATTGTTTCGTAATGGCCATATGTAATATTTATATTGAGCAACGACGACAGTTAAACAATGTGGAAAAAAAGAAATAATCGATTTGTCATCACGAGCGTTCCTTTTGGAAATTCGAGATTGAAGGGAAAACCTTAATCCATCTCAACCCAATAGAAATTCGTATAGCATTCTGTTTTAACCAAATGCGAACAAATGGATTCAATTTTTGTTAGTTTGCAGACTTGACGTTGAAAACCTCGTTCCGATATGCAAAGGTCGGTGCAAATATTTTTTAAAAAATTGGGTATTTCAAAGATTTCGAACGTGTAGATTGAAATCTGTTTGATTCGAGTTGGGTTTGTGCATTTCTGGTTTACTTGGTTGAATACTTGGTTGAACCATTAATTTTTTTTTTATTTAAAAGAAAAGAAAAGAAGAAGCTGTTTTGTCGAACTGATGGGATGGGATATTTTCTAAAACAAAAAAAATAAATTTGGGTTTATCGATCGAACCCAACCCGAAAAATTCCAACTACGAGATGATTCTTTCTACGAAGCGAATCGAACTTAGCCAAAGTCTAGGCCGCATCGAAGATTATTATATATATATTATAATATATATTATAAAAAACTCAGGGTTTAAAAATGTAAACGAAACCCAAATTTAGCCAATTAAAGAATTTATCATTTTTATGAGATCCAGCCAGACTCTTGGCCAAATTTTAAAATGTTCGTTACTTTAGTAGTTTGGCTTTAATGATCTAAACGACGACACAGTCTCAAAACTTCCCCTTTGTTCCTTCGTAACTCATACAGGTGGGTTTATTGGAATGGGCTATGGATTGGATGGAATTGCAAAAAAAAACAACACAAACCCAACCGCTCGACTGTTGAAAATAAATTTGGGTTTCCTTTGGATTTAAATCCTTTACTTTGGGTTCATTTTATTAGTCGATGTTAACTC
Source organism: Lethrus apterus (assembly GCA_018397195.1). NCBI lineage: Eukaryota > Metazoa > Arthropoda > Insecta > Coleoptera > Geotrupidae > Lethrus > Lethrus apterus. The sequence goes on along the minus strand of JAFFZR010007375.1, from coordinate 5,021 downwards.
TGAAAATCATTATAGATTGGGTTTTCTTAAGTTTTTCTAAATAATTCTCGAACTGTTTTCTTCGAATTAAATAAATTGGGTTTAACGATTTAAATCTGAATTAAATCCTACCCAGGCCAAAAAAATCCAAGTACAAGTACACAGTCGATTATACGACTAAAATTTGGGTTCGGTTTTCTTTCAGTTGATTTAAGGTTGGACAAGTTTTTTCATGAAAATATTACATTTTTTTTTTGGGCAAAGCGATCCCTGAAATCAAAATTTGTTCTTCTTACGAAAAATTTGTAGTTTTCTAAAAAAGTTTATACGACGATGATTAAGGTTGGACAAGTTGGATGTTTTTACTGAAAATTTTAATTTTTTTTTTTTGCACAGTCTGAAATCAAAAATTTATTAGATGTTTCTTTACAAAAAATTATAATTTAAAGGTTTTTAAAAACGTTGGTGCCTGATGGATTTACGTTGGACAAGTTGGATATTTTCACGGAAATATTCTAATTTTTTTGACAATCCAATTCTTGAAATCAAAACTTGTTGGATGTTGGACGAAAAATTGAAATTTGAAGGTTTTTAAAAAAGTTTATGCGAGGTTGAATTAAGGTTGGACGAGTTGGATATTTTCAAGGAAATATTTCATTTTTTTGGTCAAAGCGATCCCTGAAATCAAAATTTGTTGGATGTTACTCTTACGAAAAATTTGAAGTTCTTTGAAAACGTTTATGCATAGTTGATTTAGGGCTAGACAAGTTGGATATTTTATTGAAAATATTAATTTTTTTTGGACAGTTGAGATCAAAAATTTATTGGATGTTTCTTTACAAAAAATTATAATTTGAAGGTTTTTTAAAATGTTGATGCGTGATTGATTTAGGTTGGATAAGTTGGATATTTTCACGTATATACTCTAACCTTTTTGGACAATGCAATTATAAAAATCAAAAGTTGTTGGATGTTTCTGTACGATAAATTGAAAATTGGTTTTTTAAAAAAAAAATTTGGGTTCGGTTTCCTTTAGGTTCCTTTCATCTGGGTTTATTTTTTGCAGGTTTTGAAAATAAAAATTTGTTTTTAATTTGGTTTTAGTTTCTTTCGTTTGGGTTTAATTTAGTTTTAGTTTCTTTCGTTTGGGATTAATTTTTTGTCGCTTTGGTAAATAAACGGTCCAACTTGGGTTTAACGTTCGCATAAAATTCAAACCAACCCAACCAAATCCAAAAATTTCCAATGTTGAACCCATAAATTATATAATAAGCTGATGGGATTTACAAGATTTGGGTTCGGTTCGCTTTTCGTTAATTTCTTTTGGGTTTAATTTCTTTGCCGATTTGGAAAATAGTGTAAAATTTATTCAACTTGGGTTTAACGTTGTCGTGAAATTCCAATCAATCAAATCCAACTCAAAAATTTCCAACGAAGAGACCATAAATTAAATAGTTCATTTACGACAAGATTAAAATTTGGGTTCGGTTTGCTATTGATTACTCTCTTTTGGGTTTCATTTCTTCGTTTGCCGTTTTGGAAAATAAAAATTTTGATTTGGTTCGCCTTTAGTTCTTTCCGTTTGGGTTTAGTTTCTTTGCTTCTTTGGAAAATAATCTGTCAAAAAGTTAGCCAACTTGGGTTTAACGTGGTCGTCAAAGCAACCTAACCAAACTCAAAAATTTCCAGTGGTGGAACCACAAATTGAATAATAAGTTGGTGGAATTTACGACGAGATTAAAATTTGGGTTCGGTT
>JAFFZR010007374.1:0-13189 GCA_018397195.1 Lethrus apterus | reverse complement strand
TAAACATATAGAGTGACCTTTAAGCGCAAACACAAGATGAGGTTCAAGTTTCAACAAAACCTGTTGTAATCATTAATAGATTTTTACCAAACCATTACGGTCGACAAAATGTAGTAGATCTCATCACTGCTGTTTGCACTGACAACAATCGAAATGTCATCAAAGAAAAACAGAAAGAAAAGCAGTTCCATCAACTATGGATTCGGGCAAGTCATTTATAAAAAATAAGAAAAGATGTGGGCCTAGTTAAACATGCCTTCATCCATACGCTAACGTTTCCTCTAATCCCCAATAAATTAATTTTTACTATTAGAAAATTAAAATGTATGAATAAAATGCTTTTGTTATATCAAAAATAGGCCAGCAACTTTCTATTTGTTATTGAAATCAACGCAGGCGGTTTTTATGGAAAAACCTGACGCAAACCATCTTATGAATTGAACAACACAGATTAAATGTATTTAAATAGTCCACAATCCGTCCGTCAACTACTTTTCAAACATTTTTGAAAACGTGCGATATTAATTAATAAATTAAATTAAAAATTAAATTAAATTAAATTTCGTAGAAAATTTTGTGAAGATAATGGTGGTCACTTGCAAACTGTTGCTAGTCATAAATTAGTGAATTAAATGGCGTGGCTAGGAAAATTGTCGACTTAATATTGATTACGGAAACACATGAAGTGTGCACGCGCATGATTTAATGTATTTTACTTTTCCTGGTTTATGGACTCTATGCATTAAAGATTTTCCTTCTTCATCAGTTCAATCCAAGCTTTAAGTCAGTGTTTTAATGCGAATGGAGACATGTATATATCGTTATAGTTGTTAAAACCGTGTGGTATATTCCCTCTTAAATTTCTTGTTATCAAGACTCAATAATTTTTCTCATAAGTTTTTCTTAATGCACTTAATTCAGTTATTCAAAGTTAGCCTTATAACCACCCACATTTCACAGAGCGATGATATTTAAACTGAAGACCGAGAGCGACTGAGGGGTTTTCTGATAACAAATCTCCGATGTCTGAGCCACAGACAATATTTTACGGCTTAAGCCTATTGTTTTTCTCTTAATTATCCCGCTTAAGTTCGAGACAATTTGATTTAAAATTACATTATTTATATATAATATTGAGCAAACTTAAGAAAACTGTTGGGGGTTAGTAAATTATTCTGAACAAAAATTTTCTAGATAAAAAAATTTGTAATGAATGAAAGTTGAGTTTTTATTATAATGTGAACTTAAAACTTCAGAGCATGTATAATACCTACAGACATTTAGGTAATATTTTTCTAGGAAACTGATGTTAAATAAAAATATAATTTATAACAATTTTTTTTATAAATTTTATAAATTTTATAAATTCTTGTTTATTTAACACAACAAAAATAGTTTTACCCTCTTATTAATTAAAATATGTAAACAAATCTTGTATATTAAATTAATTATAATAATTAACTAACCGTTTGTTGTTGTTTGTTTTCAGGAGAACGAAATTCTCCTAAAATGTAAAACAACTAAAAACACTTTTTAAAAATGAAAAATAAACATTGCAAATCTTCTTTTATCGGAAACAGTTTTTGTTTCAATAGCAACAAATTCAATTTGTTAGATACAATAAACGCCCCGTTTACTGGTGTATAATTCACCCCTTTTTCAACAGACTGCAACTGCTCTTTGCATAAATTATGCAAATGGACCTCTGCATGCCTTTCACATGCATTCTATAGGGGTTGCATATGCACATATATACTTGCATATTCAACAAATAATGCGATATCAATTAAACATCATCTACGATATTATTGACATGTAAATGGCAAATAATAAAACGTCTATTACATCGTTGGTTTAATTATACAGATTTTTTTGTTTGATAATAACTACTTGAAAAAAATTAAAATGTGTCAAAATCAATTTATCCAAAGCTATTAAGAAAAATAATATTTTGTAAAATTTATTTAAAAACACGTTACCTCTCTGGGTTAGGATTGCATAAACAAACTAGAAAAATAGTATTTTGAAAAGTATTCATTTGTATGCTTCATAATGCTTTCGTATACTTTCATAATTTGTTACTATTAAAGGAATAGCTGTTAAAAATTCGGAAAGTTATTTTATCCAATTTACATCGCTACGTTGTTTGAATGATAAATTTGATCGAACGATCCAGTTAAATAATAGAACAGTGTCACTTTGGATTTATATATTATCCTAACTTTAGCATTAAAAATTATAGTTGTCTTTTAATGAATTTTCGCGAATTGTGCTGGTTATTGGTTATTCGCAGTTGGAATTGGAGAGGGTGGTAGGAGAGGGCAGGGAAGTGGTGCAGACGGTGCTGAAGAGATGGAAGGAGGTAGATGGGCAGAAGAGATTCGAACTAATGAGGGAGGCGAGGTACAACAAGAAGTACGTAAAGCTTTGTACGCATGGGAGGACGCCGGATTACCTGGGAGGAAGATTGAGGTTGGGAGACGAAAGAATAGTGGCGAGATTTCGATGCGGAAATGAGGAGAGGCACAACAAATATTGGATGGGAGAGCAGTACGGAAGATGTAGATTTTGTGGGGAGGGAAGAGATGAGTGGATGCACTGGTGGTCGGAATGCGAGATGGTGAACCAGGAGAAGGACAAGGAAAGTGGCAGGAGATGGTGGATGATCATGAACGAGTCAGGGGAGGGGCTGGAAAGATTGAGTAAATGGAAGGAGAGGATGGAGAGTATGGGATGAAAACGGAAGAATATATTTATTTATTATATTTATATGTATTTATAGACAGGGGTAATGCCAAATAAAGGTTTTTTTTATATATACCCTGTTATGTTGTGGTTAGTTTGTCTAATAGTTTCTGCTAACTACACTGTCATGGACTAAACAATTTAGATATAAAAGATATCGGAGAAAAAACAAAAATTATTATTAAGTTTCGAACGAGCTGTCAAATATAAAACATATTGTATTATTTAATAAAACAAGAAATCGAGTTTAAAATATCATTATTGGGACGAGAAAACATCGCCTGTCTATTAGTTAAGGCGTAACATACACTATATTTTTTGTAGGTATTACAGGTGCAAGCGAATTTCATCGCTTTTCTTTAATGATATTAACCAACAAGAGAACAAATAAAAACTTTAACATTGAGTAATAATTAGTTTATTATTTATCTCAATAATGAATTATTGCCCTCGATGGAAACGTCTTCGGTTGGAATCATTTAAATATAATAACATTATTACAATTACAAAACTTTTTACGTTTTCATAATTAATTCATAAAAATAAATTTTTTTAAAATAACTTAATATTGCCGATACTGTCAAATGCTTTTACTTTTAAGTCTGGATTAATTAAATACGAATATAAGTTTTATGTAAACAAACAAATTCCTTATTAAGTTTAAATAAAACAAAAAAATATATATTATTCGATATTCGTTCAGTTCATTTATTTAAATAGATCAAATAACTTACCTTTATGCATGCCGGTATATTTATCTTTTAATACGGTGAACTCGTATATTTTCCCAAACTCTTCAAACATTGGACGCAAATCGTCCTCTTCCAGATGACGGGGAATTTGTCCTACGAAAAGCTTGATAACATCTCGAGAGCTTGTGGAAGTAACATTCGATTGTAGCATTTTCGGTGAAGTCGGTATAAGCATAGTGTGTTTATGAACGGTATTATTTTGGTATACGCACGATATCGACCAGCGAACAAACAAACCCCCAGATAAATACGCAATTTTAGATTTCAGTACATTTAATTTAGCTTCCAGAAAACAGTTATTTTAGAGGGTGCTTTATTGTTTGGAAGTTATCGAAATTCGGTAAATCAATGCGCGCCGCGCCGTACAGCGCAACAATTGTTTTGATAAATATCTTTGAAGTGAGCGAATTTTACGAACACATAACAATGGGATAAATAGTCTTTGTGTTTCTCAATTACACAAAAAAATGGCACAATCTACACACACACATAAACACAGACACGAGTACAATAGGAAAGCGAGATAAAGCGACCGTGCACTAGAATTTCAAGATTTCAGGAAAGCCACTGTGCACAAATTTCAATCCACAATACATGTGTAATAAACTAGTGAATGGAATAAGCGTGTTGTTTTTAAATATTGCACAAAAGAAATCTTAAACCTAACGACCACAGTACTGCACTTTCACAACACTAAACCAACACTGGCAGCCAGTGTCACACAACCCCATGGTCTTTGTGCAGTTGCAGCATGGCATAGCCAATCCTCAACCACCCTTACCCAATAAAGAGGTGTAGGGTAGGACCCCTCGTACGGCTGACTCATAAGCGTAATTCCCTCTAGCGTTTGCATTATTCGGACTACGCGTCAATGGGACGTTTTTTCTACGATAGCAAAGTACTTTTATCGCATTTATTTTTCTGTCCGAAATATTTTCTTTCAAGCTTTCGTATTTCGTTCATCATTTATCTCAATAATCTCTTTAAATCTTATTATGATATTTCTACATGTGTTTGTATGTCACTGGCTAAGTAACTTGTGTTTTACAACAACGTTTTTTTTATTTTAATTTTGCATATTAATAGCTCGTAATAAAATTACATTACCTGTAGGTAATGATTACGTTCATATATACAATTTTTCATTTGTTTTTTTATCACATATTTTACAAAAAAAAAATGATTTGAAAGTTGATAGGGAATATTTGAATTTTAAGCAGAGCTTTCAACGGATCGTTTATAGTTGTAGTAGTGAAGTAGAACCTACTAATTTCTTTACGAAATTGTCACAATTATTGGACCTTCAAAATAGTTTCAGAATTTCATTGTCTTTTGTTTTTATATTTTATATTTTCGTATGCAAGGTTAGTCTGTAATAAGTCGAAGAAATATTAACAAGTGAATTAATATGGAACCAAAACAACAAACACAGTTCTGTTTTCAGTTTAATTTTGTACGCTGTTCAAAAATTATTTAATTTCATTTAACTATCGTATTAAACAATGGCAGACGACGATATACATAACTTTATATATTATTCGCATGTTCGTTTTTATATTGTGTTGGGAATTCGGCTTTGGCATATTCAAATTCAACATATTTTCCCTTTTATACTGATGCGTCGCGATTAATAAATAGTATATGTGTTTTGCTGATAAAACGCATTTTTCAGTTATTCATGTAGTGGATGGTGAAATTGAAATATCATATTAATTTGACAATTTGAAAAAAAATTGCAGATAAAATTTCCATATTTGCACCGATTTAGAGTTATAATTAGGTGATAATAGTTGCAGTATATACGCTATGATATTTGAAGGGTACACGGGAATAACGATCAAAGTCACATTTTAAGCAAACTGAGAAAACTGAACTTTCATTTTTGAAACTGTATAACACTTGCACAAATAAAACGTATGTTTTTTTAAATTTGTTTATTCTACTGCATTACGTTTCGAACATTTGCAAGTGGATTTTGATCGTTTTTACTTATACCGGTTTGGATTTTGATCGCTTTTCCAAAGGGTACCCTTATTTTACAGGCTTATTTTACGGACTGTGATCACTTTTTCGAGTTTTTAACAATGCAGATATATAGCTTTGAAGGTTTACCACAAGATGGCATCAAATTTTTCGAAAAATGTGACTTTGATCGTTATTCCCGTGTACCCTTCAAATGTAAATAGTTATGGTTGATTACTTAGGTTATTTAAATTATTTAAATATATAAATTCATATAATAAATTTTTAATTTCTAAACATATATTTTTTTTGTTTGTTAATAACTATTTACTACAATATAAACTGCTCAATAAACTTAGTTTAAACAAGATTTTAGTTTCTCCAAATTATTTGATTGGTAAATAATCAAATAATTTGGAGAAACTAAAATCTTGACCGATTTATATTGTTAACAAACAATAAATCACTTTTTAAATAACTTTAAAATCGATAACTGTCATCTGTCACACATGTAAACATTAAATAATACCGGAAATCTGATTATACACTGTGTAAACGTGTCTCGCAGGTAGCCAATCGGTGAGTGAATTTTTTAAATGAAAATTTTAATTTACTCCTCAGAATTTAGGAACGCGACAGTTCGAAAGTAACTATCATGTTATCCATACGGCGACAGTTTTTGTGATAGTTACTGTCGTGACAGCAACTATCACAAAAAGTATCATGGTGAAAATTAAGCTTAAGTTTTATCCTATACAGCATTCCTTGACCGACCCCTGCCTCATTAACGCATCTTATCCAATTCCTACCCTGCTCACTGGTCCCATCTCTCGTACACACCCCACCAATGCTCCCGCTCCTCCTTTCCCTCTGTGCAGAACCTACATCTTTTATATTCCTCTCCCACTATATCCCTCTATGTTCCTCTCCCACTTATTTCTCTTTTCTCATTACCACAACGGAACCTAGAAATCATGCTTTCCTCTCTACCATCTTTTTTCCCCACCAGATAGCTCTGAAACCTTTGAATTTCCTTATACTTTCCGTTGTAACTGTGTCAACTCGTATCTTTCTTGACTATTAACTTCCTTTCATCTTTTCAACCACCTTGTTTAGTACTTTCCTCTCTCCTTAGCTTCTCTCATCACCACCATTATTGACCATCCGGCCCTCTCGTACCTGTCTACTATGCTTGTTTCCCACTTCGACAGCCCTATATATAGTGTTTCACTGGTAGGGAATTCCTCAATAACTCGTAAACAGTGACGGATTATGTTTTTAAAATTATGGATACAGGGTTTTCGTAACTGTGGTATAGCTTTCAACCAGTGTATGTAATGGTTATAACTATGACGTCATCGATTACGTCATCAATGACGCGAAGTTACCAGAACTACGCAAAAAAATATTATTGTATACAGTGTGTCCCAGATCGAGTGGGATTGCATGGGTAACTTTCTTATCATTCAAGATGGAGATTTGGTTAAATGGGCAATGTTTTGCAGTTTTAGATGCTGATTAAAAATCTGTTTGAAAAAGTTCAAAATGTCGAACCCGTCAGAAGTTATTTAAAAAAAACTAAAAACTGTCATTTTCTTTTATGTCAAATATCTTCGTAAGTATAAAAGATACGAAAAAAAGTTTCATGTGAAAGTCACTGTATTCGATAAGACCAATTTAAAATTGGTGTCGAACGAAAATTCTAGATTGCTGCTTTCGTAGTAGTCGTATCAACTTCCTTAAGTTAAATGGGCGCCATATTGAATTTTTAGGTTACTGAATAGAATTTTTTATTCTCCTTTCAACGTGTAAGATAACCTATGATTGAATAAAAAATACCAGTAAAATTAATTGTTTTTACATTTTAATCAAGTAGGCTTACATGGATTAATTTTACTGGTATTTTTTATTCAGTCATACGTTATCTTACATCGTTGAAAAGAGAATAAAACGTTCTATTCAGTAACCTAAAAATCCAATATGGCGCCCATTTAACTTAAGGAAGTTGCTACGAGTACCACAAAAGCAGCCATCTTGAATTTTTGTTCGACACCAATTTTAAATTGGTCTCATCGAATACAGTGACTTTCATATGAAACTTTTTTTCGTATCTTTTATACCTACGAACATATTTGACATACAAGAAAATGACAGTTTTTAGTTTTTTTAAAATAACTTCTTACGGGTTCGACATTTTGAACTTTTTCAAACAGATTTTAAATCAGCATGTAAAACTGCAAAACATTGCCCATTTAACCAAATCTCTATCTCCAATGATAAGAAAGTTACCCATGCAATCCCACTCGATCTGGGACACACTGTATTTGGAAGTACCAATAAAATATGAACAAAAAAGACTCCCTAAATTCGATAATTTCCAAGACATTTCTGTTTTTTCTGATAATTATGTCACTTATATTGTTTGAAAAAGGCCGTTGTATTTTAATTACCTTTTAGAATAAGTACTTAAATCAAATTTTGAAAGTCTACTTGAATTGGGCATATCTCCATTTGGAGCTGGTGCTCCATCCTGTTGAAGCCATATTTTATTTCAAGAGGTAAATTAAACTCTCTAAATGCATTTTCAAGAAAGTGCAAATAAAAAAATTGTCGACCTAAAAGTGTATTTCCAATAATAATGAAAATTATGACGGTTGACGTGGCCATTCTTATGGAAAGTAACTTCATCGGTAGAACATTTTATTGAAGAAACCTAATTCCCTTCGTTCTTTTTCTAGTGCCCATTGACAAAAATTTAACCTTCGATCAAAATCACGTTGGTTTAGCTTTTGGACTAACTGATAATGATAAGGATGAAATTTAATTTTATTTAAAATGACACAGGTGTTAATAAAATTTCTGTTCTGCGTTCGAGCGTTCGCATAGAAATATTGGAGGATTCAACAACACTGCCTACTACTAAAAATTCGTTTTCTTCATTGTTTGGGGTTTTACGTCTTTCCTTCTTTCTTTCTTTCCTTCTTTTTATATTCTACTTTCCGAGTCATTTCAAATCTCTCTTTTAATCTTTCAAAGAACCCATTAGGTTTCCTTTCCACGTTTGGATATTTTTGAACATAAATTCTTGAAGCTAGAAGACAGTTTCTGTCACATTCTCCCAGTACGTACACCATATTCTTCTTCCCAAAGTTTCATTTTATGAAAATAACTAAATTACTTTTGCTCAACACGATTAAACTTCATAATACTGACTCGCTGAGAAATCATCGTTAAGAATTTAAATACGACCGTAATAAAGAAAACTTAATAAAAACCATAATAACTTGAAAAGTAGAAGAGATAGACATAGGATGTGCTTAATAAAAATCAAAGCAGTTATTAATAGCAATTGAATGATCTAAATATACACACGGTGTTCTATTTAAAAACATGGATATATGCCCAATTCAAGTTGAATTTGCGCTTTAGGAACGAACACCCAGTATATTAAAATACAACTATAAACACATCTGAAGGTGTAAGTAGGTCTGTATTAAAACAATTCAAAATTTGGTTCACTTATTCTAATTGTAAGAGATAATAATAATAAATAAGTTGATTTTTTGTCTGCTGAACTTTAGGGTAAGTTTTCATTTGCTGTTCCACACGCATCTGTGTTTATATAACAACCTTAGTGGTTTTGGGGTTTAGATTTAAGGTGTATGTTACTAGTTAAATACCCGACACTAAACCGATCACAAAAATCTTATACAGAAGACGGTGTGACTTGATATTATAGTGAATTATAACTAAGTCGATTTTCAGATACGGTGCAGCGTCCATCCCGACCGGTTTCAAAAACTACTGCTCGTGCTGCCAATTTTATTTACGCCTAGTTCGACGTTCCTACAGAATTTGCTATTCAGGCCCGTTATCGGATCAATTCCGATAGAAACCGTAATAGCGACTATTTAACGGTCTGCTGAATTGTAAACCTTTTTGCTAGTTGGTAATTCTCTCTTTCGGATAGGTTTTCTAGGTTACTTCTCGAAATCGTTACTTTCCGAATAAACCCAACCTGAAATTACAAACATTGGCCATCATGATGCGACATCTATCATCTAACTTAAATAGGGGAAAAAAGAGAAATGTAGAGGGCGTTTTTCTCATCCAATATGGCAGATCGGAACAGGATAAACGGTTACGTGGTGTAGTGTTTACGTTACCAAAACACGAAAACTGCACAAAACGTACAAGAAAAACTCGAAACGCAAAAGGAAAACAAACGAAATCCCCGGAAACTAATGTTGATTAATGTGTAACTTAAAAATGTATCCTGCTCCGGATGTTTCGGTTTTTCGCCGCAAGTGCGTCGCCACTGTTTGTCGGGTTGCCCTATTATAAATTGCATAAAGCGTGAAAGCTCTTGTTCCTTCCCTTGTTACTTCCATCAAAGTTGCAAATGGAATTTTATTCCTCGTTTTTTTTTTTTTTTTTAATATTAAGTAAATATTATTCACTTTACGAAAAATCATTATATTTTATTGCTGTTTTTACAAATGGAACAACTTTTAATAAAAATACATCAATTTGTGAACACCATATTTTTATATTCAGTATTGTAACGAGTGGAAAATAAAAAAACGAACAATTTTCAAGAAATAATGCTATATACAGAGTGGATCTAAACCTTGCGGCCGGTCATTCCTCGTGATATCAAATAAATCGGAAAATTGTGCTGTGTTTTATTTCCTTTGTGGAGCTTTCTGCTTATATGGTGCGCGCGTAAAGTACGGAAACATTTAAATATTTTCAATGTTAATAAAGATTTTGTAATAAAATTTTATATGCGATAAATAGCGATAATGGGTCACCATTGGAGATTATTTTAAAATTTACAGGTTGTTTTAAAAAATTGTGAATTTTTTTTAATGACACACCTGTATATTTTTGCATTATTGACTTCAATAATACGATTACTTGGGGTTTAAAATATTTAGTTTGAGATTAACATACACGTAAAAATCTTTATTAACATCGAAGATATCTATGGTACATGTTTCCATACTTTACGCGCGCACTGTAGCATATTCAGGAAATTTAGCTCGAAAATAAAAATTTCAAAAACTAATTGTTACTTGTTGTAACTTCCTTATTAATAATTTAAGGCCAATTTTTAGTTTTCGATTTGTTTACAAGGAATCTACGATGATCCGTAGTGTTTAGACATGTCCTGTATAACTGGGTAATCCACTTAAGTTAATCCTGCCAATGTATTCCTAAATTTAAAAAAATGTGTACATATGATTTTTTCTTGTATTTTTTTTTGTTTTTCAACATGTACAATTTAAAATTTTTAAAAACAAGTTGATCTCAGAAACAAAAGTACGAGGTCTGTTCAAAAAATACGTAGACTCACGTCATGAAACACAATATACTTTATTTAGAGGTTACATGTCTGGGTCCCCTTCAAAGTACTCCCCTCCCCGACGCACACACTTATCCCAACGGTGTTTCCACTTTTGGAAACAGTCCTGGAATGCTACTTTGTGATGTTCTTCAGCTCTTTTGTCGTATTTGCCTCAATCTCAGGAATCCTCTCAAATCTTTTTCCTTTCAAAGGTTTTTTGAGTTTGGGGAACAAGAAGAAATCAGTAGGAGCGAGGTAAGGTGAGTAGGGTGGGTGGGGAAGAACTGTGATTGAGTGTTTGGTCAAAAACTCGCGGGGTTGGGGCGTTGTCGTTATGAAAAAAACAGTCATGACTTCTCCACATTTCTGGCCTTTTCCGCCGAATTTTCCGAGTTTAACACAAAATTTCGCAGCAACTCTTTGCTCTTCACAAAAAACTGCTTAGCTAATCAACCAATAATGAAATTTGCAATCAAAAAACTGCCTTGTAATCAGCTGATCTGTACGAAGAAGGCGAGACCAAGCGGATTACCCTGGAACCAACTGGGCCCGCGCAGTTTAAAGTCTACGTATTTCTTGAACAGCCCTCGTATACCTAATTATATGTAATTAGTGCGTGATATACATTAAAATAATCCCAGTGTATTTATTTTTATTTATTGAAATTCTAAACAGCCCCAAACAAATGTCTTATTACTTTCAGTTTCAGTTTCTTTCGAACACATATATAGATCATTTGTAACATTTTTAATTGATTTTGACCTTACAACAAAAATGTGTCGTTTTCGAGATTTTTAATGTGTTGATATTCAGGGGTTGCAATTTGTAAAAGAATTATTTTTGTATAAAAATGACTGGGCTGTCAAACATCTCGAAAATGATACGTTTTCTTTATAGGGCCTTCTACACAGAGATAATGTAGAATTATGCAACAATCAGAAAATGACCAAATACAGGCACAAAGCAAGGCCAGTTAAAATAAAATTAGAAATATTACAATAAATTATTTGTGTGGTGTTTATTACATTTTGTTGAAACAAAGAGATACGTGAAATGAACACTGACACGAAGATCGAAAAAAAAAAATAATACGAATAATTCTATTGCAATTCTTATATAAACTAATCTTTAGATTTTTAGAGTAGACAACAGTACACTTATATTCATTTATTTGTTTTAAACGTGTCTACAGTGATTTGATTAATGGCTACGGAGATTGTCTATGATTTTATAGTGAACAAACACTCATTAGAAAGTAACAACGTGAAGAAATATAACAGAACAGATTTTTACAATTCATATTCTAAAAACGATTTTGTATTACCTTTAACTCTTAATGTAATTTTTATTTTTAAAATGAGTATATGCAGACATGTTAGTTCATTTTTTTATAAAGTTGTACTGCAGGTTAGTGTATAATCAGTCCAGAAATAATTATTAAGGTAAGATTTTGTAACACTCTTGTAAGCACCGTTTAATAAAGACCTTTTTTGGAGTGTATTTGTTTTTGCATCCGTACTTTATATACAGTGTGGTGATAATGTTTTTAAGAAAATCGCTCGGACAGGTCAATTTTTGTTTTTGAAATGCCGTCTTCTGACGTTAATTTTTTTGGAATAACGTCATTTGTTTTTGCACAATGACGTCATCATATTTTTTTTTAAATGACAACCCTCACTTTTTTCTTCTGTTTTTAATAGACTTTCTTACTACTTAAACGGTGATGTAAAAAAATTGGTACCTTACATAACAATTTTTTTGAATAAATGACACATTTAAATTTTTTCTTTTAAGCAAAAATATTAATTTTTTGAAGAAAAAATGTAATTTTTTTCAGAAAAGTTCTTATGTAAAGAATTAATTCGGTAATCACCACTTAAACATCAAGGAGGTCTATCAAAAGCAAAAGAAAAAAAATAAGAGGTGTCATTTAAAAAAATCGATAATGACGTCAAAGGGTTAAGGTGCCCTTTCGTCCCTGAATATAAAACAATTGTTTTGAACCAAAATTGAGACATATTTCTGTTAATTAACTGTCCAGTGATAGAATCCTGCTATTAAAACTGAAATTATTTATTTGAGGGGGCCGGGGGAGTATGGTACATATGTATACCAGCAGGGTTTTAGTGTGGTACCTATATTTACCATCAGGTACTAAATGACACATGATTTAGAAATTGTACTTTGAAAAAGGTTCATAATTGTCGCCAGATCCAGAGAAAAGTCCATATTTTCAACAATGGCTTCCATTTCTTTTCTAAAATAGAACAAATTTTTTAGTAATTGATTTTATTTACCACCATAATTCAATAAAAATTGAATTTACAAAATAATTTTTATAAACCTGGTGTTACACAACTGTTCCAGGGAAAACACCGGA
>JAFFZR010007373.1:0-29030 GCA_018397195.1 Lethrus apterus | reverse complement strand
TCAGCAGAAAAAAAAACATTTTTGATGTATTGACCCACACTGTAGCTTCTATACTAACGAAGTTATCCCATGTGCGATGAACTGTATTAATATCGTCGTAGCTCTTTTGTTTTTCATTTCTGGGTTATAGTAGTATAAGAAGATTTTGTGCAAAATTTTATTTTCTACCGACTGCTACATAAATATATAGGGTATTCCATTTAAAAAAATGTTGTTTTTTTAAATATCTCGAAAACGCGAAGTTCAATTGTTTTTAAAATTTTACCATCGTAATCGGAAGAAAAAACGCTACTACTTTGGTAATTTAACCAATATCGTATCTTTAGTAGTAACAAAGTTGGCAACAGTGCCGACTTCAATTTGAACACCCTGTATATGTGTATCTCAGTGTCAAAGTTTTTGGTGACACGTTCAGTTTCAAACCGTTTTGTCTTTAAAAACATGAATATTTCTTCTTTTGTTTTTAAAGATGCCATTTGTTACGAATCTAATTTATGGAATTGCCATTTCTTTGGGAAAAGTTGGCTTGGCCAGAAAATTACGTCGGAGCCAACTTTTAAAATTTATACATACATATTGCAAGTTCTGTCGAAGAACGTCACAAAATAACGTTAAAAATTCAAGTACAATTAAAATATCATTAATTAATTCTAAACAGTTTCTTCATGAAATTGAAATATCAAATTTTCGTCTTTTATGATAAGATTTTACGATAAAATTATATTATAATTATTTTACATCGTAATCCCAATTAAAAATATTTCAATCGTGACGTGTATGCAAAATAAATTGAATTTACGTACGAACAGACGATCAAAGCTTTCAGAGTTAAACATCGAATAACGTCAATGATTACAAATATAGATTGATTGAAGTTGCTCTAATATATCATTCGATGTCGAAGAATATATGCTTGTAGGATTTGCTTCAGGAGAATATCCATAAATTTACTAAAATTTGACGTGCAATTTCACATGTAACATATTAATAATTAATATTTTAAATAAAATATTTTAAGAAATAAAATCGATAAAGTGATAAACAAAGCATGTTCGTATATTTCATAATATTTCCGATAAAGTCCTGTGAATTTTTAAATCTTGAGACAATATTTCAAAAGTACATGAAGCTTTACTTCCTGTCTTAATATTTATGAGATTGTTTGATAAAGACATGGAAATAGTTCTAAATTTTCCTGTCAATAATAATAATAATCATCAAAATGTTTGATGTGTTACAAAGTACAGAAAAAGAATAGAAAATTGGAACTTAAAGCTTTTTTAAAGGCTGAAAACTAAAAAAAAAAAATCTAAAACATATATTTATGACGCTCGCGATGGGGACTTTTTTAAATTCGATTTCGAACATGGGATTTTAAAAAAATGTGTATTTAACGTAATAAACGGATACAACCTGTATATAAACGTGTGACGTCATCAAAAGTTGACTGTCTGGTGTAGTAAGTTTAATTTACGTCAAGTTTGTAATTAACGTCTGCGGAAAGTTTTGATTAAAACGTTTGAAATTTAAATCCGTCTTATGGAGAAATCGATTGATTAATTCCGGACGGGTTTGGAAACGTACGTTCTATGAAATTATGATGCGAAATTTACAAATTTCTTCCTTTGTTAAATGCAACCTTGCAATTTTGTTTCTTTGGTACGTAGATCTATTGATTGTTTTAAAAAGTGTGTGTTTTAATATAAATTCATAATTGTCGGTACAGACGTTGCATTCAATTTTTTATTGTACATTTTCTCACGTTTAGTACGTTGTTTTATTCAAAATTGCTATTCTAAGGTGCTATATCTTTTTAACTGGTTTTTAATTCATCGTTCTGTATTTCTTGTAAGCATGATAATTAAATATCAATTTTCAAATCAATTGTTTGTAAACTGTATATTTTCCTCACATAAAAATTATAAAAAACAAAGTTTATAAATAAATAAGAAAAAATATCGATCAATTTAAAATTTTGTTTAAAATTTATGACTGTAAACAATACGAAAATATTCAACTTCGAGTTTTGAGATATAAATTTAAAATCCCAAAATATTTATTTACTTACGAATAAATCTATCAACTTTAGAAAAATTGTTCTCGACACGTACTTGTCTCTTAAATAAATCACAGTAATATTGACTCGTATATTATTGTTCTGTATACAGATTTGTTCAAAATACTGCAAATAAATATCAACTGTATGAAATAACATTTTATTTTGTTATTTTGCGCGAAATAAACATAAAAATTTTCATTAAATTACGTGCTGATAACGTCATTTTGTTTCCAGAGATCGTGCTTTGTTTCCTAATAAATAAAATTATAAATTTCATCCTACGGCGAAATGCACAACATAATTAATGGACCGTACGTGTTGATATTTGAATCCATTTATCTCAGAGTAAAGTAAATCGATGTTGACATTTAATACGTGAGGCATTAATATTAATGCGATTTTGTGTCTTGTAATTATAATAGTCGTATTTGAGAAACCGTCAGTGGATCCAACCTCTATCAGCTTCCATTTACTTTATATGCGTTGCAGATTTCACTTCGATGAACATAATTAAGCGACGTCTTAATCTACCATAGGGAACTTTACGATGATAGTTGTTAATCGTGTTTTTTAATTTTTTTAATTTTAATTAATTCATATAAAATAATAAGGGATGTGAAAACAACATGTATGTATTGTATGTTCGAAAAAATATTTATTAATTATTTATCAAAAAAGAAAACACAACAAATATTTGCTTCCATCGAGAAAGCTTTTATTTTGTGCGAAAATTTCCAATATTGTTTTAATATTTTATATTCACATTTTGCCCGAGCGAAGCTCTTTTTATGTGAATATGTAGTTTCCGTTAACTGATGAATACGACAAAACAAATTTAATTAAAAATGCATTATTTGCATAGCAAAAAACCATATATGTGCGTGGAATGTTCGATTAAATAATTTTCAAAACTGCGCCGAACATTTGCCGAACAATTTATAGCATACATTAGTTTAATTCGAAAAGTTTAATTGAGTTTGTCTTAGGGGAGATTTTTGCGTTTTGCTTTGCGACGTAATATTTCTAAAAATTGAAATTAAACACCTCATGCAAATAAATACAAAAAATTACCCCGTTTCGTAAAATTTATTATAGAAAAGAAAAAACAATATAAAATATTTTATCCACACATTTTCATTATAATTGTTATTTTTTTATAATAAATCGACCTACACAATTTTGTTTTCGTGAGATTAAATTTATTTCACTTTGAATGTTTCTCATAACCCCTTTTCCCTATAAGTGAGAAAAGGCAAAGAAGAGCTGATTAGGAAAAATGATGTCAGAAAAAAAAAATTATGTTTACAAATGGAATAAAGGATTAAACTTAGGATTAATCTAGACAACCTGGTGCTGTAAATGATGACATTTTTTTAAAAAGAAAACACCAAAAAGGAGACAAATCAACAGGAAAACTAAGAAAAAAGATGAAATTTGAATCTTTTAGATTTGGCAACTTGCCAGTACACGGTTTAAAAATCTAGGTCGTTTCTAATGTTATATTGATTTTTATTTTATGTATATATATATATATATATATATATATACATTTTTTAAAAGAATCAACATCTTTTTTTGTATTTTGTATTTTCCTTAAATTAATCCCCCCCCAAATAACACACAACTTAAAATATCTAGGAGCACGATGATTCGACCAGCAATTTCGATTAGCAATGGAATGGCAACATTTTTAAAAATATGACTAGGATTTAGACAAAAAAAAAACGAAAATTTTAAAATAAGTTTGACACATATTGTAAATTTTTCAAATTGTTCTTCAAATGCTTTCTAATTTGCCCTTAAATATTGATTTTTAGATTTTTCAGAAAAATCTTCATCTTTAATGGACACATTTTTATTTATTACTTTTTGATCGATGTACATAATTTATATTTTGGGTTAATTTACTTACTTGCATGGAAAACAATAAAAATTTGTTTTTGCCTTAGATTTTTCAAAAAATTGTTTTTTCTTACGAAATGCACCTCTAGATATTCCCATATCTTTAATATATGTATTTTATTATATATTTTTTTCTTGATACTAAAGTTCATTCTCGTACAACCTTGTCTTTCATCTCCACGTTGCCTTCTTTTCATTATTTTTAACTCTTAAGTCTCCACCACCTTTAAATTCCCACTCATGGCGCTAAATTTAAACTACGCTGTTGTGGTTAATACTTGGTACGATTGACATACAAAAATTTGAAGGTTGTGTCAATTATATTTAACTATAAACAATCGTTTTTCTCTTGAATTGTTAAATTGTGTAGTTATTGTTGTAGATTTTAGTTATTTTTGTGTGTGTGTGTTGAGAAGTTCTCTTTGTTCTTTGTTGCTTCTCTATATTCCAAGTCACAAAAATGTTAGGAATTAATCGTTTACTACGCCATCTATTATTACATATCAGAGACTACATATCAGTTACGTGTATAAAAAGCACATAAAACGATTATATACAGGTTTAAATGTTTTTAATCATACATTCGACAGATCGTGAATATTTGCATAATTTTAAATAAGCAATTATTTTATTGAACCGTAATAAATCATTTAAAAATATAGAATTCCTTGTCCTGTACACTTACATATATCTAACGCGGTAGTAATCTATAGGTAGGATTTCCTATACTGAACAGATGGCGCTAATTGAGTAGATTTCGGTACCTTCTACCGATCATCAGAATATAAGCGTATTTTTTTTATGTGCTCCAGCTCTCCTTCTTTCTCTTTTCAATGAGACTTTTGTATCTTTTCAGGAGCTCCTTTTCCCATTTAAATAGAAAAATAATATCAAAAAATATAAACAATATAAACAAATCAAATCTATAATAGAAAATGAGCAAAAATAAAAAAAATCAAACCTACACAAAGACATTAAACAAAATAAAATAGGAAATAAATAAAATATTTTATAAGTCAAATAATTAACAAACTAAAGTCAAATCGACAAAATGGAAAAAAAAAATAAACAGCAAAACCTATTATAAATCAAATATTAATAAACAAAACAATAAAATAAAGGCATAATAGGAAACAATGTTTCGAACAATAATAAAAATGAAATAACATGAAGGAACCGAACCGAACCGTGCAAGAGCGAGATGCAAAAAAAAGGACCTTAGAACGAATTCGCGCTTTTAAATGGATGTCCAATCGCAGATTACCGAAAAGAAACCGAATGTTACCGAACGAATTTTGTACATAAAATTAACGATTTAAGTGCAATAAACGCCTGAAATCATTAAACATTGCTACATAATTACCATAATAATCATTTTCGATGCGAAAAATCAATTAATTCAGTGAAAAAATCAAGTTAATGAAAGTGAGGTTATCACAAGAATTTTACATTTATGTGAACATAAAACCAAATTTGGCGATTGATTTGTATGCTAAACTTTTGAAAACATATTGGCAAAGTTGCAGAAACACATTTCGAGACGCAAATTGCAAATATATACAAGTTTTGAAGCCAAAAATTTACAACAACGAAACACTTCTAACTACCAAATTTAAACATTGTTGTAGGCCCTAATGTTATGCTTCGTAATCGTAATGTTGCGTTTATAACGCATTTATTTATAAGTATTTGATTTGTTGTTTTCTATCGGAATTACTATTGTTTTATGTTAAACTTATCGAACGTATTGTACATCTTCAACATAATTTTATTTGTTTGTAATTTACATAGAGGTATTTATTAATGTAAATTAAAAATATATAGAATGAGAAGTAAATTTGTAAAAATAATGTTCCAATTTACGAGTTTTTATTCGAAAACCAATTTCCATTCGTTGTTGATGGCATGAGCTCTCCGATTGTGATCTAGATGAGATTTTCATTTTGAGCATAACCGACTTTCAAATGGAGCGACTCCCTGTTATGGATTTTTTCTACAATTGATGTTCACACTTTTATTTGTTACAGAAATTTGTTTCAATTTTGATGCAAGATTTTATTCCTAACAGATTCAACTTGCTCATTTGGATTTGCTTCATAAGATGCCGTAATGTACCCCTGTAAGAATTTTTAATACTGAACCATAGATTGCTTGTTGTGACTTTTTCCAAATCGATGCAAACAAATTTCTATACAAAACACAATAACCGACACTTAACCCAATAAACAATACGGCAAAAGTCCCATGTAATTGTACAACAGACAAAACCTTACTAAGCATCGTGACAGTTTTTCTCAGAAACGAATTATGTTTTAATTTAACATGTGACAAGCTCTCCCAGCAATTTACAAAACCGCCAGCTATTATAGTCAACAACAAAAGTTTGTTGAGCTGTGGAAATAATGAACATCCTTTCTTTAGATACATATTAATTAAGTCTGAAAAAATCACCTCGTTTAAAACATGCAGCGTGGGTCCATCCGGTGTTAAATAATATAAATCAATAAGATAATCCAATAGTCGTTTGGGTTTAATGTTAAGTCAGAAAAAAACGTAGTAGGCATATTTGTCAGATTATTGACATTCCATCATGCATATAGTATTCACATTGATGTATCATATTTCAACAATATTTCTAACAGGTTTGTTTATCCTGTATTTAATCGCATTGATATTTTGGAGGCGTCTACCATCAATTGCAAATAAACACGTGGTCATAACTGGAGGTTCGAGTGGAATCGGCAAAAGCATCGCAATCCTTGCATCAAAACTAGGCGCACACGTCACAATTATAGCAAGAAATCATTGCAAATTACAAAAAGCAGAAGATGAAATTCGTGCATCGTGCGTATCCCTCACGCAAAAAATCACATCCGTATCACTGGACGTCACAAATTACGAGGACGTCCAAAGAAACCTCAATCGAATTGATTCAATTTTGCCAATATTCATGCTAGTAAATTCAGCGGGAATTTCCATGTGCGACAAAATCGAAGACGCGAAATTGTTCGACGTCCACAGCATGATGAACGTGAATTTTTACGGTACGTACTATCCCATAAAAACCGTAATTGCAAAAATGAAGAGCCGCAAATCCGGCTTTGTCGTCATTATCGGATCACAAGCTTCGCTTTTGGGTATTTTTGGATTTTCCGCCTATTCCAGCAGTAAATTTGCCTTGCGAGGTCTCGCCGAATCTTTAGATATGGAAGTCAGACATTACAACATTGGCGTTACTTTAGCCTTGCCGCCTGATACAGACACGCCAGGTTTTCAATTTGAAAATAACTCGAAACTCAAGGAGACGAGTTTAATATCGCAATCTGCTGGATTGTACAAGTCGGATGATGTTGCAAGTAAAATATTGAAAGATGCATTAGCGAGGAAGTTTTATAGTACGGTTGGTTTGGAAAGTTTCTTGTTGACGACTTTATGTTCAGGAATGGCTCCATCTTCGCTTTTTGTTGTTGTTTATCAAAGTGTATTGTTGGCGCCTTTGAAGTTACTAAGTCGGTTTTACTTGTCGTCTTATCATAATATTATTAGAAATTGTGCTAAAATATGACAAGATTTTAAACGACAAATGCTTCATGTCATTATTTCATAGTTCTTTTCAATTGCAATAAAGTTGTTAATAATTGCTTAAAGTTACTTCATAAAATAAATATTTATATTCTTATAACCACGAAGAATACCAGTCATTCTTCAAATTTGCCAAAATAGCGGACTACGATCACACAATTAGAACATTAATCAGTACAAATTTATTAATGAAATAATTAAATGTTCACACTTGAAAAAATGACGTGTACAAAATACATCAACTAAATATTTATGACTCTCGATAATTTCTGGACACGTTGTAATAAAAGATCTCCTTGCTTGATGACAGAGTTGAACTGGGCGTTTTTCAAATCGGGACGGTTGGTCTCTACAATACCACCAACTCGATCTATTTTACAATGTAGTCTACCAGATGCTATGAACGTTGATAATTCCCTATAAAAAAAAATTGAAGTATCAAAAATGGAAGAAATTTATTATATTTTACGTTTTTACTTTAAATTTACCCAAAGTTTATAAATATGGTTTAAAATAAATAATATATAATAATAAATAAATCTATTTGAAATGATATGAGAGATATAGAAGCCGGACACCCCAATGACTCATCCTGTATATAGCAGATCGAAATCATAAAATAATTTACTTACTTAT
Source organism: Lethrus apterus (assembly GCA_018397195.1). NCBI lineage: Eukaryota > Metazoa > Arthropoda > Insecta > Coleoptera > Geotrupidae > Lethrus > Lethrus apterus. The sequence goes on along the minus strand of JAFFZR010007373.1, from coordinate 20,851 downwards.
CTACGAAATTCTGAGATACACCGAAAGCCTCGGCCATATACTGCAAAGTGAGAGACCTATACGATTCAAGAAGTTGTGTGTACGCAAGAATTCTCATTTCTCTCACATAGTAACGATAGTGCGGGTGAAGTAAATAATCTTTACGTAAAATTTCTTCTACCAAAGCTGCAAGAAAATGAGTAACATTTTTTGCACAAAATTAATTTATAGTCAGATTATTACAATTGGAAGAGTAAAATAAAAAAATTTACATACCCAAGTTATTAAAGAACTCCGAATATTGGCAATTGTACAAAGAGAATAAGTAATCCTTTACAAATTGTTCCGAATGTAAAACCTCTAATATTTCTGATCCTTTAACAACCTACAAAGTATAATTGTAAAATTACAAATATTTATAATTTTGTGTACAAACCTTATCTCTTAATTGATTCCTCGGTAAACTAATAATACAAACATATACAGTGTACCGTACAAATGCTTTATAATCCATGAGCTCGTATGATGTAAAAGTACTGACAGTCTCTAAGAATAAACTTGCAGCAGTTTTGAAATCACGCACAGCCATACAATAAACCCCTTGATAAACTTTAAGTCGATTTCTTCTGTCCCAATCTCCACCTTCTTCAATGAGAGTTTTCGCCTTGTCAATGTTGCGTGTAATAATGTCGTGATCCATGAAAAACAAACCGATACGAATCATATGAAAAATTATATCTAATCGGTGGCCCAAAGAAACAGTTTTATCGTACGCTTGCCTAAAAGTACTAACAGCGTTTTCTTTATCGCCAATTTTACTGTAATATTCAGCTTTACGTAAATAAGCATCTCGTACTTCCATTTCCCCCAAATTCTTCTCGGCGTCTTCGATGACCTCATCTAGAGTTTTTATTTGCTCGGCGTTTTTGGCTTTCATCTGTCTAAGTAGGGGTTCGTTTAGTTTCCATCTGTTATCTTTACAAACTATTTCGTACCATGGGGCCATATCTAAAATAATTTTATTCGTTTATGTATTTTTGGATAGTTAATGATATGGGTACTTACCATCGTTTTTTATGGCATCTGAAATTTTTGTATGTATATTTCCGTCGTTTTTGTGTTCGGGTAATGTAAGCAGAAATTTACATTGAGCTAGTTCCAAATTTGGGTTTTTCTCCAATCCCTGGTCTTCTAAATTTTCAAGAGGCATTTTGAGTTAGTTTGTACTTTTCTTGCAATAAACACAAGTCATAAACACAAGTCACTCGCTGTCAAAAATTAGATTTTAGTGTCATGTTGGTAATAGTTGGTTTGGTAATTTTTATCTTATTCGATATAAAATCAGTAAAATAGTTACTTTCATTTAATAATTATGAATTAACAACAATTTACAAGCAGGAAATGAGTCATGCAATGTAAAAAAGGTTTTTATTGAAATGATGCGATTTCATTAATGAAGTGTGTACCACATTAACGAAAATAAAAGTACCAATTTTTTCTCTTGTAATTTGAAGATTCTTACATGGACGTAAATATTTAATTAAACACTATGATTAAGAACTTCTGATTAAAATAAATTGAAATTGGCAAATATAGGGATGTTTTGTTGAAAATTAAAAAAAAATGGCAGACTGGAAACTACCCCAGTGCCAATGAATGGAGGTGTTCTAAATAACCTATCCGTAACCCCCCAAATTTGGAAATGGCGGACGTTCAAGGAACCATGATAACTACCGTGCGGCGCAGCCGACTGCGGCATCGGTGGAGACTTGGTTACTGGATCGACCACGTGACGCCACGTACTGAGCAGATCTGCCTAGATCCAAACTAAAGCGATCAATGTTCAGCTGTGCCATCACAGACACACACCTCCAGCGTATATAGCGTACTCTATGGTATATATACTATCCAATAGCGCTATAGTTCAACCGACATGTGGTAATTTTTTTTAATGAAACATATTTTTATTTGTCGACATTTATTGTAATCCTTCTATATAATACATCGGTGTTTAATTCCTAATAAAAGCATATAATATGATTGGATTTGTAATTTAACTTTTTGTGCAAAAATTATATTTACAAATTAACCATCAAACTAAAAGCTAATAGATAGGCAACCCAACTAACATTCTTGCAGGGGGTTGTCTATGCAACAGGATAAAATTTACATGAGGACCATGTTTTATATATTGTCACGTTGACAGTGTCTAATTTAAAAATAATACTTGTCATAGTGATATTTATTGCAGTGAAAGATTACAAGGAACCACGAATTAGTTTTCAATTCTGTTGCTACAAATAATTATATTTAAATATCAAAATAAGTTTTAAATGGAAATATGGACCGGAAAAATACCCAAAATCGTCAATCTGGATTAACAAACTCACATATTACAAAGGCGACTACATTAAGAGATCGGTAATAACTGATAAAAAAATAATTGCGAAATATCTTGGGTTCATGTATAATTCCATGAAAACTTGCGATTACATTTGATTGGAATTATAAATTCCTTTTTATATTTCATTAGAATTCGTTTTTATATAATCACTTTAAATTGTTGAGATGCAGAAATTCAGAGGGGAGACAAGATTTCAAGAATCTATAAACTGAGGAAACATTTGTTGAAAATTTTTGCAATAAATTCCCGTTAAGAGAAGATAAGTAATTATATTTTCTTAATTTAGATATATACGTGAAATGTACGGAAAATATATGGATGCACCTACAGACGAGGCAAGAAAGGGCACGCCCAACGAAGATAAATCAAATAAAAGGACAAAGTAAGTATGTAAAGGATTTGTACGTGAAACTCATAATTAATCATAAATATGTTCAATACAACGAAACTTGCAATTTTTAAATTATAAAGTACATTATTTTGCTTTTTGTCTAATACTTATAGAATCAATAAAAGAAGTCAAAGAGATGAAGAGGAAACTAATAAACAAAAGCCCTTAAAAAATAAAAGAAGACAAATTCGACCAGGTGAAGCAGACGATATCAAAACTCAAAAAGTGAAGTAAGTATTGTTTTTTTTCTTAATTACGTGATAGAAATGATAATTTTATCAGAATTGACTGAAAATTGATCTCAATCAAATTTTTGTTATAATAATTTTTCATATAAATTAATGAATATTTTACTTGATTCTGAATGAAGAGTGGTTGGGGTGTCCTAGGATCAAATAAAAATTGTAATTTCTTTTAAATATATTTTCTGATGAAATTTATTTTCTATAAAAAAATAAAATAATTTAATTAAAGGGTTTTTCCCACAAACAAATTTTTGATTCGATATTATTCAACTTAGAGCGAAGAAATTGTTAGGAAATGCTTCTTACAAGATGAACCAAAAATCGTGAGTATACAAAAATCTGATGCATATTTTATAATGAAACTTTTTACTGATTAGAAAACGGAAACCAGTTTCCCCTGGCGAATTGAAAAAAAGGTAAGTTTACATTAATTTAATTATTAATAAATTTCTTTAAATTAATATCATTAATGCATTACTATCACAATTTATTATTATGTACTTTCCGTACAAGATTTTACTAATTCACTGCGAAAAGTTAAATAAGTTTTGATACATCATATTATTATTAAAGTTATGTTGGAAAAGGTACAAAATTATTAGTATAAGTTTGGTTATTATTATCATTATTGAGCAATCATCATTCTTTATATATAATGGGAAAGTAGGTACAGTTAGTTACTAAATTTGTTTATTTTTGTCATGTTAATCCCTTAAAATTTGATAATAATATTTGTTTCTTTATTAGTAGTTCGAATGGCTCCTCTATAACATCTGTGGAAAACTTAAGGTAAAATAACGATATTATTATTAAATAAATAAATAATGATGGTTAATTTCAACAGAACGCGCACCCCGTTTCTGCAAACAACTAGTCCAAGGTAAGTCGACAACCAGTTGAGATTTTGTGTAAGATTTTTCATTGCAGGAGATTTTCTTTCGGGAAACAATCAGCACGAAGGTTTGATATCGTTTGAAATGTCAAAAATAAATAATTTTTTTATGTTTGCCAGGATATCCATATTCGAAAAAGCGTCGACTAGAAGGTGGGTGTATTTATTGTATCGTTGTTAATTATAACCTTTTTATTATAATTACAGAATATCATCAGAGGATAGGTTTAGGTAAGTGTGAAGCAATGTATATCATGAGAGTGAAATACGTTATGGATAAAAGCTAAAAAATTATGATCATGCAAATTTTGCTGACATCATGGCCGGAGATTTTTTTTTGGACGATGGGTTTCACCATTTGTCCCAAGTCGATGGTTTGGAAACCATTGCCCTAAGGATATTGTCCTAATTTGTCATTTTCAGTTAAAAAAAAGTCTCCAACAAATCAATTACTTTATGCGTACTTTTATCTTACTTTTCACATTTCAACTTCTGGAATTGAAAGTCACTGGTTTAATTTTTCCTGTAAACTCTCTTATGAGTTTTCTAATGTTTAAATTACGCTCCACGTAAAGCCATTTATCACTGTACGATCTAATCATTGCTTGTGTATTTAAACAAAGATGAATAAAAAATACATGAATAATAATAATAAACTAACTAAAAATAAACTTTTTCTAGTCGACCGAGCATTCCTGTAAAGAAGAAAAAGTTTGTAGGAGATTTTAGTTATGGATCTTTGGTAGGGTAAGTGATTTTTTTATCGATTCGAAATGTAAAATATTTTTATTAGTTTTACCCATCATTCTTCATAAGCAAAGATCTTTTTTTTTAATATTTGGATTTAAATATATATTTTGATGAAATTTTATAATTTTTATTTAGAACGAGTCGATGGTTTAAAAAACGTTTACAAGAAAGCGATTACGATCCGTACGAACATCGACATCCACTAAATGCAACGACGTAAGTTTCTCTCTGTATACCGATAGCTTGATGAGGTCGTGAGGACGAAACCGGTCCATAATTTTCGTCATTTATTAAATTTTTTCCACAGAAATTGGGAAACTTTGTTTCACATCGTTAAGTGTTGTACCTCGACGGGGATATTGACAATGCCGAAAGCTTTTCAATCTGCTGGATTGTGTAATGGATTAATTTGGACCGTTCTCATAATTACCTTAGTAAATTATTGTATTCACACATTAGTAAGTATCATCGGTTAATGAGTTTTTACGTTACTTTCGAATTATTTTTAATGTTCTTAGAAATTCTAGATTAAGTGTCAATATTTGTTGTGCAAGAGACTTACAATACCTTTAATTACGTACCCGGATACGATGATGGCCGCATTAACGGTGGGTCCGAGATTTTGCCGAAGAATCGCCAGATATTCCAAGTATGTCGAAATTGTTCCAAATGTGTTTTATTATGTACAAGAAAATCGGCAAAAGCTGCGATAAAATAAACACCACCGCCGGCACCTTATTGTTTTCATTCTAGGACTTTCATGGAGTGTTTGATAATTTTGAATCAGATGACTGTTTGCGCAGCTTACGTACTTTTCGTCGCTAACAATATAAAAATGGTCGGCGACGTGTACACTGGAACGCATATTATGTCTTTGGAATTGTACGTTTTGTTACTTGTTATACCTTTTGTGTTGATATCGTTGGTACGGAATATGAAAACCCTTGCGTCGGTATCCCTGTTAGGGAACTGTGCCACCGTGCTTAGTTGCATAATCATATTGTATTACATTACGAATGATCTTCCGGATATACATGACAGGGAAATGATCGGGTCCGCTTATAATTTTCCAGGTGTCGCCAGCATTATAATTTTTGGTTTTGATTCGTTATCATCTGTAAGTATTAAGTGCGTTCATTAAGGATTAGTTTAAAGCCTTCTATACAGGGTCTTACAAAAAAGAGGGAACCCTCAATAACTTTATTATTTTGAGTTTCACAAAAAAAAACAATGAAATAGTTTTTTGTTTAAGAACATTCGCGCTGTTATGCGGCACATTCAATTGGTTTTTCCAATTTCCGGTTAAACCGGAAACGGACACAACTTTTGTTTTTTAAATGACACTCTGTATATTTTTTGACATTTTTCGTTACCTTTTTTTATTTTCTGAACGTACTAAATTTTGTTGTAAATCTCAAAAAATATTTCGAAGGCAGCTGTTAAAAAAAAAAAACAAAATATCTATTGCGATGAAAACAAATTTCGTTATTTGACATCTGTCACTTTTGACAAAGTTTGTTTATTAATTAATTAATTTGTTTATTAATTAATTAATTATAGTCAATTTCGTAGAATGTTTTGAAACTACACGTTAACAAACTCTGACAGAAGTGACAGACGTCAAATACTTAAAGAAATTTGTTTTCATGGCAATAGATATGTTGTTTTTTAAATAGTTGTCACGAACAAAATTTTCTTATAAAACACCCATAAAATTTGGTACGTACAGAAAGTAAAAAATGTAACGAACCAAAAAATATCAAAAATATACAGAGTTTCATTTAAAAAAGCAAAGTTGTGTCCGTTTCCGGTTTAACCGGAAATTGGAAAAACCAACTGAAGGTGCCGCCAAACAGCGCATATGTTCTTAAACAAAAAACTATTTCATCCTTTTTTTGTAAAACTTAAAACAATAAAGTTATTGAGTGTTCCCTCTTTTTTGTAAGACCCTGTATAGACTATACTATGAATGAAGTACATAAAAAATTTGATTTTTGGAATCAGTTTAAGTTTCATTTTTTTTTTTTTGAAATTAAACTTGCACAATTGCAATCCTTTATTTTATAAGTTATGCTTAAAGACTGTTTAACTGTTTAACACAGAGTTTTCTAAACTGTAGGGCGCGACCCCCTAGGGAGGTGAGACTATTGCCGGGGGAATATTATAGTGGGGGGGGCAGTGGCGTAGCGAGGGGGCAAGGGGGGCAGCATGCCCCGGGCGCTACTCACAAAGGGGCGCAAAATGGTCCGCAAAACAAAAATTTCAAAATCTAGTCTTGTTTTCTCAATTACATTTTTTGTTTCAAATTTAAAGCCTAGCTTGAGCCAAAGACTTTATTTATTTTACTTTATTTATTTATTAATTTGCTAGTATATTTTACATATAATATTATATGGTTTTCGAATAGGGGGGGGGCGCTAAAAAGGTATTGTGCCCCGGGTGCGAGTTAAGCTCGCTACGCCACTGGGGCCAGGAATATTACACCAAAAATATTACCAACCATCAATGTGATACGTTATGTTTTAAATTTCAATTACGGACCGAACAACCCATATGTTTATCCCAAAAAACTAACTAATTTCAATTACGGAGCGAACCCAATCCATAGAACCTTGATGGGGTCGCGAAAATATTTTTTGTGAAAAAAGAGGGGTGTGTATACATAAAGTTTGGAAACCATTGGTTTAACCTAAAATGATATAAATTCATTTACAAACAGAATTTGAAAATTAATATGGTTAATACAGTGTGGTGATAAAGTTTGGAACAAAATTCATAAAAGCGTTCTATAATGTTTTTAAGAAAATCGCTCGGACAGGTCAATTTTTGTTTTTGAAATGCCGTCTTCTGACGTTAATTTTTTTGGAATGACATCATTTGTTTTTGCACAATGACGTCATCATAATTTTTTTTAAATGACAACCCCCACTTTTTAATAGACCTTTTTACTACCTAAACGGTGCTGTAAAACAATTGGTACCTTACATAGCAATTTTTTTGAATAAATGACACATTTAAATTTTTTCTTTTAAACAAAAATTTAAATTTTTTGAAGAAAAAATTTTATTTTTTTCAGAAAAGTTCTTATGTAAAGAATTAATTCGGTAATCACCACTTAAACATCAAGGAGGTCTATCAAAAGCAGAAGAAAAAAATAAGAGGTGTCATTTAAAAAAATCGATAATGACGTCATTGCACCTTAAAACTTCACTCTTCGTCTTAGATACATAAATTACTGTTATTTGCTTTAATTTAGAATGTTTACAATTATTGTTTTTACTAACTTATAACCACTGACGATCTGAAGTAAATGTGTCATTTATTAAAAAAAAATTTACATCATCGTTTAAGTAGTAAGAAGGTCTATTAAAAACAGAAGAAAAAAGTGGGGGCTGTCATTTAAAAAAATTTATGATGACGTCATTGTGCAAAAACAAATGACGTCATTCCAAAAAAATTAACGTCAGAAGACGGCATTTTAAAAACAAAAATTGACCTGTCCGAGCGATTTTCTTAAAAACATTATAAAACGCTTTTATGAATTTTGTCCCAAACTTTATCACCACAGTGTATTATTGTGACGTCACATAATCCCTTCGGTCCGATATTTCTGAATTGCTCCGACGTCACATAATCCCATCTGTCCGGTACTTGTAATACAATATAAACCGAAATCACGAATTAACTACTCTTATTCACACACGTTTCGATCGTCAGTTCATTTGTAATATTTTGCGTTTATAATACCAAGCCTTTGACATGTCACGAAATGAAACAATTTTAGGATTATGTGACGTCAAACAACTCGTATTGTCGTTTAATTTGGTGCGAAATTTTAGTATTGATAGCTTCAGAAATGTTAAGAAAATATGTTAATCGTAAATTGTGTAGCTGATTGCGAAAGTTCAACATTGTATGTTGCTGAAGCGACAAAATTCTAAAAGAACTAGACAACTGTTAGATGCCTTGCTGATTGAAAAAGTTAAAAAAGTAAAAAGCAAATCATTAAGAATTTTATCATTATACTTATACACGAGTAAATAATAAACAGGAATGGGTCTAAAAGACGAACCTGCGGTACACCATTCCAAATTAATAAATAAATAAGAATTGTATCTTTTGATTGATAAAAAATCAATCTTTTTGCAATACATCGCAAGCAATAAATAAATTATTAAGTTGACGTAAACCAAGTTCAAAACTAATTTCAATTGATTCATACGCCATTATCAAAAACATCAACGGAGTACGTATTTCAAGTTATTCGCAGTCATTTCAACACCTATCGTGTTGATTTATGTGTAAACTTTGTAAACTGTTGCACTTGCCTCGCAAGTTTTCCTATTTAAACTAGCACATCGTCGATGAACTAACCTATTTGTTTATCGTGGAACGATATATAGACAGTGTTCTTTATTTTTGAGGTCACACGTCGTATCAAACCCGAGTTCAAAGGCAGGTCATTCGACAACGAAAATGATAAAATAATTACGTTCAATAACTCACGATGAAACAGGAAGTCGTTTCTTAAAACACGAAATACGATTAAAGTGCGTGCGTCAATACGTTGTTTAAATATTATTTTATAAATATTTCTTTGTATTTTTCTCTCGCAAAGTGGTTTCCGAAGAGGCTATAGCATAAAAATATATTCACCTTGAAACAAATTATAGACAAAATACTGAAACGGGGAAGAGTATACTTAGCGGTTTGTCTTCTATTCTTGAGTTAAGTCACCAGTGGTTTCTGACGTCATCCTATGCTAAAACTATATGATGACATGACGTCAGAAACCATCGGTGTGTTGTTGGTGACTTAACTCAAGAATAGACCCTCAAGTCTTTGTGTAAAACAACTGCAGAACTATCTTAGGTCTCAACATTTTTATTTTCTCAAAGAGACGTGGTAAATCAATAACATGTTTTTTCAACATCCAGATTACCTACTGGAGAAGTGCCCATTTTTAAATTTTCTTCAAGATATTCAATAAAACTTGTCCCAAACTTATCGGTTTGTAATGTTCATTTTTTGTATTTCAAAGCTTCAATATCATAAAACCTAATGATCTGCGAGTTTATGTCCGTATAATTGTAATTAACGTATTCTTGTAGTACTTAATTTTTTCTACAAGGAAACAAAATCACTTATGTTGATTTCATGAAGATCTGTTTTGTAAGATCAAGTTACAATGTCTGTTTCAAGTTATTTTTTCCAACCTTGCCTTTGAATGATTTTGGCAGAAATTAGTTTGTCTTTGTTTTCATCTTTGATCGGCGGATTTTGTTTTTAGTTGGATAACCTTGAATGACCTGATTTCTTTATCTGAAGTGGCATTTTACTGATTTACCTATTTAGTTTCTCTTATTTTGAATTTGTTAGGTGGTATTATGTTCTAAATAGTCTCTTTTCAACATTCGCAACTTTTTCTTGTTCTTATCTATTTTACTTGCAAGGTAACTGTGTTGTTTCGTACATTTTCATGTGCATCTTCAGGTACCGGGGACACTTTACGCTAAACCAGACAATTCACTTTTTATTCGTTTTAGAAAATATAATTCCTCGGTTTCTATAAATATTCCTACAATGAAAACTAATTAAATTACTATTATTAACAGCGAGATATTTGCATTCACGCAATGTTTGCATATGTAAAAATATCCAACTCGTCAGAGCATTTAAAAACACGTCATTTTATCCGATTTGTTTTTAACACTTAAATGTTTACTACTTAAACGTAATAAAACTGTTTATTCCTAGTAGATCCAAGCAAGTAAAATCTAAAGCCGGCGTAGCCACAGAACTGTCAATTGTTTAAAAAATGAATTTACTTATTTAATTAATGCGCAAATAAAAGTTTAAATGACGATTTTAACATGTTTATTATATTGTTACTAACCGTGACTAATTAAAGCACGGGAGTTTAAAACTACGTCACAGCAAAAGAATAACAACAAAACAAAAATCATCGCGCTTTTTATAATATTTCATAACTTTATAAAAGCGATTGTAAATTTTCGTAACATAATAAAGACCCTGAACTAATTATATTGAATTTACCTGATAGACTCGTGGATACTATAGAGACAATTAATAAAACAAGTAAGTTAATCCTAAGCGAATTTTTCCTAGTGTATCTTTCTTTTTCTTCCATATCGTCGAACATGAGCGTTCTCGCACAAAACTCGAACATCATAAAGTTTTCGCGTGCCCCCGTTTCGTAAAATTACACCGATCGTAATTTGTTTACGGATTATTCACATTTTTTCACACCATTCACAGACGCAACAAACTAGATTTTCACACAACAAACCATAACGACAGTTGCTAAGTATGCACACCTGTGGCTAGCGATAGTTAAACACACCGTTAACTTTTCAATTTCATCGTTGCGATTCTCGGTTACATTTTGCGCGATTTTTTATATTTATTCGCGCGAAAATGTAAATTATTCGACATTTTCGTTATCGTCGAAAAGCTTTTAATAGACGGACGTAACTTATATACACTTAATTCGGATTTAAAGCCATCCGACTCTCAACACGTTGCGCGTAAGTTTGCTGAACTGCATGCTATTTCGAACTTGATGCGCTTGCGCAAACATTAGGTAAACGTGCATATCCAATCAACAAACTTGAGTATACGTGCTACACCTGGCGGACAGGTAAAGAACAAGTTTATTAAGAAAATAAAAAAAGGGGAAATAAATACATAAATAAATTTATAAAATATGGTAACTAGAATGAATTTTAGGGAAAACGTTATATGCGCACGAAAGGTGTTTATAAAACTACCCATTTACAGGACAAACTAATTGAAAATTTGGATTGTTTTCTTGGCCTGGTGATAAGTCCTGCGCACGAAAAATATGATAATGTAAATCAAGTAAAAATAATTTTACATTGAACTTTGTATGCTTCATTTTTCCAATTTAAAATCTAAAATTTCAAATGTTATTATGATAGAAGCAAATACATTGAGTTTAAATTTAAATTTATTTTTAAATCAATATGGATAATATAGAGAAATCAATAAAAACTCATGAAGCAATGCAAAATATTTTATTTTAATACGTTCACAGACTATTTATTTTGTTGATTAAATTTAAAGAATGGTTCCTCCACTTCTAAAGCGACATCTATCATCAGCTTTATAAAAGCTGAACTACAAATTACAAATTTTGCTCTTGATATCAATGTATTTGTAATTCAAGGGAATATATTTATAAATATTATTTTATAGTTTGACAACCGTATAGTTTTTGTGCCTTCAATTATACTTTACAGAAACCTTGAATACTTGTAATATTTTAATCTATTTTTGATGCAATGGGACTTATACGATTGTACGTTTGTTATAAGCTTCAATACACTATTGCCAGCAACCTTAAATTAAACATTTCAATTCTGGCACACTGAAAACTTACCCCCTAAAAAATCATAATCTTTTCCTCATCACTAACTAGTTGCCCGATTTATCAGACAAATAACACACATTTTTTTAATAAACTTTTATATTTTAAATATTTTTACATTAGAAGAAAAATCCCAATATTTTTCCTCCAAGATGTTTCCTTCTAGCCTCTTCATGGTCCATAATACCACCGCTCGTTGTTAACACAACATACCTGAAACGAATCCCTTAATATCGAAAACACCCTCACAATTTTAAAAAATTACCCAAACTGACGAGAAGGTAACAAATTATTCGTCCACTTTTCAATGTGTGTGATTGGAACGTCAAATCTAGGAGATATAACACCACATTTGTTTAATCTTCCAGTCAAATTAACTACGATCTTCCCACTTCGATGGTCGTCGACTATTTCGAATTCACCGATATAGCCATGTTTCATCATTACTGTTAGAAATTTGATGATTACTTTCGAGCACGGCCTGATTAGTACCTGCCTTTTGCCGCGTTTTTCAGCATTGTTTATGGATTTAAGAGCATCACTTAGAACATTCATACGCACCATGGCTGCAAACAAAAATTATAGGTTATGTTTTGAACAATTAAATGACAAAATTTTATCACAATTTACGTATCGATGATACAAGATCTTTAACAAACTAATTTTTGTAATAACACAAACTATATTTGAACGTTGAAGTTTATTTACACAAAATATGTATCTCACTATTTTTTTCAATTTAACTGTAACTAGTTGTTGTAAATACACACAGTTTTGAAAACGTTACGCTGTGTACATTATTTATGTGATGAATTAAAATCTAGATGAATAAGGATTAAGTGAATTACCTGCGATTTATTTTGTGTTTACCGGACAACCATTCACTTTTCGGTAACACAGGAAAAAGGAAGCTTGTTTCTTTCGTTGCCACTAGAGGGGCAACTGGTGACAGCTTAAATAACCGCCAAATTTAAAATGAAGTCAACTAGTCAACCTTCATGAGAATTTTATTTATATATCAGGTAAGATTTATTTTTTGTATTAATTGAATATAAATAACACAAAATCAATTTAATACAATTTTTTATTTTCATTCTTTACAAGTTACATAATAAAAATTATAAACAAATCCTTGCAAATAAATTTATTACTAAACTTACGAAAATACTTATATACATGATATAACTTAATTAATAAACCACATATACAGGAAATAAACTCGATTGATAAAAGTTTTGAATATGTTTGACATATACAGATATTTTAATATCAAGTTGATTCCCCATATAAATAAAATGTTATAAACATCGTTACAACTTCATTTTGTATAAGCACCTTAAAAAATGTATTATGTAAATAAAATCAAAATCACATATGTATATGAAACAATTTACACATAGTTGTGCTAAAAACTTTGGCAACGTATATTTCGCACCAACTAAATCAAAACACATGCAAAGAATTCCATTGTTATTTAATCTCGCATGAGTAAACTATCTTACTTTATCAGATGTGTGTAAAACTTTAACGACCAAAAAACCAAATGCGGTTGCAGCCGCCAAACCCAAACCTGCTTTCCACCATGTCGTTGTATCAGTTGGCAGTAAACCAAACTCACGAAGATTTCTTAAAATACAAAATAAAACAATTATAGAAATAGTTAAAATTACAATATGAACATATAGTTTAATACATGCTGTGTACATTTTTGTTAATAAGTGTATGAATGTACAAGTAAATTAAGTTACTAAAATTAAGATAAAATTATCGTATTTCTGACCTCAGTTGTCATCTAGTTTAGTCAACATGTACAAATTCAGCTTAAAAAATTATTGCATTTACTAACGGCCTCTGAAATATGTGATATTTTTATATTTAATATACTTTGTACTTATGCACTTAACAACAAAGAAAAACGTGCAAATGAAAAAGGAAATGTTTGCCATGAAATAAAAGACGATGGTTCACATGCTTGAACAATAATTTACTGCGTGATTACAATTGTAAATAAAAGAAATTAAATCTACGTAAACTGCTAGGTTGCCAATAGTTTAAATTTATCAGGATTAATTGTTAAAATTTTAGAAAAATAAAGAAATCAATTTTGTTAATCGGAATATTAGCAAAACACATGTTAGATATAACACATTCTTAGTATATAAAGTAGCAACCTGTAAAACTGATTAAACCATTCCGATGGTTGTGGTCGCAACAATAACATATTAACCATGCGACGTAAGGGACTGTAAAATAAAATACACATATCAAGTTAAGTATTCCAAATAATAAGTAAATTTATTTATTTAATTTCGGCCATTAAAAGAAAAAATATATAAATGAAATCAAAACTGAAGACAGTGGAATATAATCTAAAGATGATCACTACTGCAACTTTGTTAAAAACAAACCTGTGCTTGTAGAATAAAATCCAAGCTGGTTGAAAGCGACTAAGAAAAAAATTCATTTAATAACTTGCCCTCACGATATTAAAAACTGGAAAAAAATCGTGCATGAAACTATACTTACGGAAAAGCTGCCATTGTGGCCAATTTAACAAAAATCTCCTTCCTGACATGCCCTTTAACACTAAAAAGTTGTGGAGGAAGGATCCTATATTTCTGACAAAACGTCACCGGCTGTAATAAATATTCTTGCCTCACCTCTTCCAAGTCACTTTTACTTGCAACAATTAAAACTGGTATTTTACTCTCGGCAAAGTATTTCTACAAATATTTGTTAAATATAAAAATTATTTAAATTTGTCTACTCACAATGTAAATACGTGCAATATATTCAAACGACTTGGGGTTATTAATGTCGTAAACCAAACAAGCTACGTCACATTGGACTTCCGTTGGAAGTAATGGATCAGACACATTTCTCACATTAATATCACGAAGCACCATAATTTTCTCTTGTCCGTATACTTGCACCATATTCACTGTATAATTGGGACTACCAGAAGATTCAAGCCTTATGTCTTTTTGCTATAATTTTTTTAATAAACAATATGAGAAAATACTCTATCGAAGAAGATAAACAAACAAGACATAAAAAGAAAGATCTTTTTGCTGTTTCAATACTTACATCATTAATGGATCTTATAAAGCTTCTACAAAAAGTAGATTTTCCAGAACTCGTTGGTCCAATAACATGGCACTGATATACATTTCTACTAGATTGTTTCTTTACCAAATCCAATCTTTTTTCTCTCGTTACTAAAATAAACTAATTTAATTTAAAATGTTATCAGACAAAATTAACATACCTTGCACAGCGGAAATTTGTGATTCATTCTCATAAATATTGTAACCAAGATATGCAAGATATTCAAACGTTCTCGTTAAATCCAAAAGAGTCATTAATGCCCACTGACACATATAACCTTGAAATGTAATCCAACCTTTCTCATTTGTCGGCACCATTGCACTAACATCTGGCCCCCATGCCGGTGTTGGACACGTTGAAAAAAGCTCATCAAATTCCGAAGGCGATAGCGCACGGTCTCTATCTTTATCAAATCTTTCAAAAATATGCGTCAAAAACTGCTGACCTTTATGTGACAATTCCGTAGTACAACCAGTTGGAACTTTTAATCTGAATTATAAAATTTGTAATGTTTTTCAATTTGTCGTAATTACTTACATGGGAAATAAATAATCCTTAGCCATATTTAAATTATCGTTATATCCAAATTTTCTTAAAACCGTCCATGTCGTTTCATTCCTACCACGTTGTATAAACAAACTATGCAAATACAAAAAACCTTTTAACGTAACACAATTGTGACTAACACCATCTTCGATGTTTTTCCTCAATACACCTTTAACGTCATCCAAAACTTGCGGTTGCAACGGTGCATTAAAACAACGGCTTTGAAAATTATTGAGTTCCATATCATTCAACAAACCATCACAATCTATGTCACAAATTTTGAATATTCTAATTAAAGCTTTTTTACAAGCATCTGTCAACTGTAAAGAAATTTCAAATTTATAGAAAACAGTGCATGTAACTTACATCAGAATTTTCTACAGAATAAATTGGACCAGTAGGATGTAGAACTGCTTTCTGGGCATAGTAAAACATTTCCGATATATTTTTTAAAGTTTTCGCCGAACATTCTATACATGTTTCTATTTCGGAAAACTCTTCCATTATTGAAAACACACCCTAAAATTTCACAAATTGTTATGTGTTAAATCAGAAATATTAACTCACATCAATTGTGGAATAATCCACAAGATCTATTTTATTCCCGACTAAAACAACTGGACATGTACCATCAGGATGATTAAGTTTTATTAACGGTAACCAATACGAAGATATTCTGTCGATGGAATCATCATCATCAACAGCATAAATCACACATATAACACTTGCATGTTTAATTTGTTCGTTTAATTCTTCATCTGATTGGTCTGATGATGAGTAATCAACTATATTTGTTGGTACTTGTTCTGGAGTAACATCGGCAGGAATGGTAATTTCTTCGGCTTTCGTTGGTACATTTTCGGGAAATTCTTCGCTTACCAATGATAAAATAAGGGATGTTTTTCCAACACCTTGATCACCTACTAATAATATACGCACGTTGCGTTTTGGCAGCGTTCTGACAACCATTCTATCTATAATTCAAAATTTGAGGTTATGTTAGCATTTTTATTTATTTAATATCAGATTATTCATTATATGATGATGAGATACGAATAAGTACATTTATTTCCGTTCATGTTTAATTCCATACACATAATTGAAAAAATAAATAAATTTACCTTACTTTGAAATATTTCAGAATTCAATAAATTCCAAATTAAATGAGATTTGTTGTACAAACATCTTAACGTGATAATTAATAAAGTAACGCACGTCAACGACGTTGTAAATCGTAAAATATCATGTTTTCACAACCAAAGGACTTCCATTCAATCCATTCATTAATGTCAAAATATGATGTCGAGATGGGCGCGATGCAACAAATTTAACCACGCGAGTTATCAGTGTTTGAAATGTACAGATAAAGGTGACAATTTTTTATCCTCACACTAATATAATGAGCTCCTTTGAAATACTTTAAATAGCTTTTAATTATTATTTTTTTAATTTTTAGATTTTGTAACGCACCAATCTCTATTAATCTCCCGCGTCGAAAAAGAAATGTTATAAATTCATCTAAAATTAACGTCGAGCGAAACGTAATATTTATGTTAAAAATCGCTAATAACGTTAAAAATAGATTTGGTTTACATTTAAGTAATTTTTTAATATCGTCGACCCATCCTTAGACTAATTTTAGCGAATTTCTATGCGCTCTTTAATAATACCCTCTGGTTCTGGTTACACAAAATATACAAGCTGTGCATTTAACTTGAATTATAACAAATACTATAAGGAAAGATTGCAATTTTTTCGTTGCTTAAATTTTAATACAAATTGCTGTACTAATTTGCCTTAATACCGCTAACTAAACATAATTATTAAAAAGCAATTAGTGTTAAAAGCAATAGAAAATAGCCGTTACAAAAAAATAAAGCACACAAAGATGTGATACATCAGAGTTGAAGAATAACAGAAAAGTACATACAGTGTGGGATTAAAGTAAGGAATATTTTTAAAATATGCGAATTCAGCCGGTTTTAAAAAAAACGCTGAAACAGGTCGATTTTATTTTTTAAAAATACATATTTTTATGTGCAATTCACCTTCCGACCGAAAGGTGAATCGCACGTATTAATGTATATTTTAAAAAAATAAAATCGACCTCGACTGGACGTTTCAGTGTTTTTTAAAACATTCCATACTTTAATCCCATCCTGTACATTGCGGAAGCAAAAAAAGTGTTGAGGAAAGTGTGAATGTGAGTGAATACAGGGTTCATAACCTGAATGAAAAGAAAGGGTACATCATTTGATACGCCACTGAATCAATTTTAAAAATTTTGTGTATTAGTTTTTAAGAAAATTCAAATACAAATTACTTTAAAAAAATTTATTTAAGTTAAATCACTGATACATTTTTACAGTAGAGTCAATATAAAAATATATAAATATCAATATTCTATAATAAAACGAAACGATAACAAAAAAAACCTATTACTTTATGCAATGTAAAAAAATGAGTCTTGAAACTACGAGACGCTACAAATGTAAGAATTTGGAGTGAAATGTTAACAATAAATATTCATCTTATGAAATAGAGATGCTAAAATCACAATTAACTTGATCGGAATGTACGTCATGGAACGATTGTTTCATTTAAATAATTTCACTAACATCATCCCTTTGTTCCCTTAGAATAGTATCTATAGTATTGTACACGTTTTCTGGCAAGTGGTCTAGTAACATCCGAGGCATTATTTTCAACTCCATGAAATCTTCAGCTGTCGCCCAACGCATCTCATAGCTTGGACCTCCAGTGCCAGCTTTCCTGTTTATAAAAAAAAAATTATCTTTAATACGATTGAAAAAATTTCTTACTTTTCAGCTTTGGTTTTTTTCCTAGCAACGATATGTAATATTCTACCCGGTGTAAAAAGTCGAGTTTTTGAAAACCTCCTCACGCCAATATCTCTAGATAATAACGCTGCCTCCTGTGAAATTAAAAATAATAATAATAAAACAAAATACAAGTGCAAAGACGTACTGTTGAGGCTGCTACTGTCGGTACTGGCCTTCTTCCGAGAAGGGGAGACGTACCAGGAGTGGTGACCGAGTCGTTTCTCCACGTGGATTCCAAATCTCCGGAAGGTACCCCAAAAAGAGCATAACCGAATCCATTCAATAGGATGCGATACTGAAAAATATTTTTTATTCTAATTGGAAAGTTCTGAACATTTTACGTTTATTAATTAATACGCGTCGATTAAAATTTTTGATTAGATAATCGTTCTTAAAACTTTAAATAAACATAAATTTTACAAAAGTTAATTTATCAAACCTATTTAAAAACTTGATGTTTTTTAAAGATTAGGAATTGTACGTATTTTTTCTGGTAAGATTTTCAATTAGATTCAAAGTTTTGGTAAACTTACTTTAGGCAATCTACTGGCATGAAGGGTTTGTATGATTCCCGTTCGAACATTTTCAATACTGTCGACGCCGAGACGCATGACGAAATCATTTCCGACGCCGACCGTAAAAATGAAACTTTCCGTCAATTTCGCCGCTTCTCGGCTAAGTACTCCGGCTGAAAAAAAATCTTTCTTGAGATTACAAATTAAATTATGAATAATTCTAAAAATTAAGGTCAACAACTATCTCCGTAACTTTTGATTTATTTTCACTTTTTGTACGTTTACTGGATCAGAGAAAATACTCATTAAGGAAATATGTAATATACAGCTGACGCAATATAAATTGTGAGAATAAATTTATTTTTTATTAATGAAAACGGTCAATTTGCATGAATAAATGTAAAATTTAAAAAAATCACAAATATCAATTATAAAGTAGAAAATAGTAATTTTTAAAGTAAGAAAAATCACAAAAATCAATTATAAAGTATAAAATAGTAATTTTTAAAATATACAGTGTGTTCAAAGTTAACTGCGCACTATTGCTATCTTCGTTATTTTTGGAGCTACAGAGTCGGTTAAATTAGCAAAGGTACAGTGATTTTTCCGCTGATTACAATGCTTCACACAAAAAAACAATTGCGCATCACATTTCAGAGCCAACTCAGATAATTAGATTTTTTTAAATGGAACACCCTGTATATTTTTGTAGCAGTCAGTAGAAAATGAAATTTTGCACAAAATCTTCTTATACTACTATAACCCAGAAATGAAAAACAAAAGAGCTACGACGACATTAATACAGGTCACCGCACATGGGATAACTTCGTTATTAGAGAAGCTACAGTGTTTGTCAGTAGTTTTTTCTACTGATTACAAAAAAAAACAGTTGCGAGTCGCATTTTCGAACTAACAAAAAAAAATTATGAGACATCCTGTATATTTTAATTGATAAAAAGTTAAATTTTACATAGAATACTCTTCTAATAGTACAATCGTAAGATGAAAGGTTAAATTTTAATATAAAATAAGTAAATGAGTATCAAAGCAAGCAGTTCGAAAATGCGACTGGCAATTTTTTTTTGAGTATGCCATTGTAATCAGTAGAAAAAACGACACATTTTTGATGTATTGACCAACACTGTAGCTTCTCTAATAACGAAGTTATCCCATGTGCGGTGACCTGTATTAATGTCGTCGTAGCTCTTTTGTTTTTCATTTCTGGGTTATAGTAGTAGTATAAGAAGATTTTGTGCAAAATTTCATTTTCTACCGACTGCTACATAAATATACAGGCTGTTCCATTTAAAAAAATCTAATTATCTGAGTTGGCTCTGAAATGTGATGCGCAATTGTTTTTTTTTGGGTGGACCATTGTAATCAGCGGAAAAATCACTGCATCTTTGCTAATTTAACCGACTCTGTAGCTCCAAAAATAACGAAAATAGCAATAGTGCGCCGATAACTTTGAACACGCTGTATATGGATAGCACATTCGAATATTGCACAAAATTTTATGTGCAATACACGGACTTAGGAACGGACATTATGCGTTTCTCACTACTGTAAAGTTAACTAGTAAGTAAGTAATTTTTTTATTTTTGTAAAATGTGTAATAATTGTAAAAGTATTTTGAATATATGACTGAAATATTTTCTATCTGTTTCTATACGTAACAATAAAAATATGATCACACACTACATAATAAGTAGATACAAAATATTTTAGATAGCATTAGGCAATTACAAGAAAACCCGTGGCTGTTTT
>JAFFZR010007372.1:0-10925 GCA_018397195.1 Lethrus apterus | reverse complement strand
TTTTTTTTTAATTTGACACTAACGGAATACCCTCTTTTAATAGATGAATTCAATTACTCATAGAATTTAATTAACTAATTATTATTTAATATAATAATATAGTTGGTAATTTAAACAATACACAATGTAGAATATTTTGTTATCAACGCCGAAAGTAACAATTTCGTGAAACGGCCTTCCAAATAATAAAGCGATTGTTATGGTAATTTAACGTCCAGTTTTCGCAAAGTACCGAAATTTGCCCAAATATTAAGATCGAAATTTCCTTCTCACATGCGTGATCATTTTTAATTTTTTAATATGAGTTATTTCGATACGTCGGGCATAAATGGTGTGTGTATGGGCGCGTATTACATGCCGGCCATGGAATTAAATTTAGCATATTCAATCAATCGCATTGGATGGTATTTATGAGGAGCCGGCATGCGAAGTAATTGTAATACATCATCTGATGTCCGATGCATATTTTTCAGTCGACGAAGAAAAAAGTCGAAAAATGACGTCGATGGGAACGTAACTCTTCAAATGTTTGCACAAAATATCCGCCGCAAATGATTCAGTTCAAACAGACAAACATATCAACTCGCCGACACGACAGCGCAAAGTAATCATGTCGCATTTTCTTATGGGAATGTTATCTTCATCAATAAACGCGAAGTGCAAATAAAATAAATTATGTTTGAATTTATATTTAACGGTTTTTTTGATAAAAATAAACATTTTATAATAATAATAATAATCTACATTTTTTTAATGTTGATTGTATCACGGCTAGAACCGCGCTAATTTGATATTTGTTATCGACAGTCGTTCACTGTTGTCAGCGACATAATCAGGATGATAAAATTATTTCAAAATTCACGCAGTCTGGGGCGTGAAATTTCGTATAAACTTTTTGAATAATTTAATAGGCTTGTTAGTTCAAAACATATTTTTATTTTATTTTCTTTCGCAATTTTAATCAATTTAATTACAAAATTTTTATTTAATTACTCGGAATAACTTTTTAATGTTATTACGACCACACTTGAGATTACATTATTAGATAAAATGAGGTTAGTATTTTCTGCATAACTCGAATGGCGGCAATTATGCAGCATGACTTTTCTAAATGTGTTCTTCTTAATTTGATATTCTAATTACATAGAATTTTTATATTGAATGATGTAGTTTTAATAACTGCGGCTAAAGAACGGATCGCGAGCGCAAATAATTAAACGTCGGAAAATGACGCGAACGAACTAAGAGATTATTAAAATAGCACCATAAAATTATTAGGTTACGCCTTTTTATTAATCTTTGTTTTAGTACCAACAGGTGGCAATAGTAACCCAATTAGGCGGAACGAAACGTCGCTATATTGTTTCGCTTGTAACCATGCCACTTCGATATTGCGGCGTAATTACATATTAATTACAACGTATGCGTACGGGTATCGAAATAATTTCATACGTTTAGTTTTTTTCTTGAATGAAATCATTAAATTTAGGAGGTTAATTCTTTAAAGAAAATTCCTCGGTGACGCGACGAGCCTCTAAGAAACTCGCGGAGGAAGTTTCTCTAATTAAGTTTGATTTATTGCCGTATTTACATAATTTTGATTTGTATTAGATTATGTTCCAATTTTATGAGCCAATTATCGCTCCATTTGGTGGGATTTTTATTTCGTTGTAAATTAAATACATAAAGATATTTATTATATATTTTTGTCACTCACTTTTAAAATGCCGTTTACATATTCGACGTTTTCTTCATAAACAAAACATACTTACCTATATTGTAATGAGGTTTCAAATTTTGTGGGGAGAATGTAACAGTTGGGAGCAGAGATGCCAACTTTTAGAAACGAAAAATCCCTCACACTCGCTTTAAAGATCCCACACCAATGTTTAAGGTCTGTTTTTAAAATTTTTCGTTGTAAATGTATGTTGGGTTCGGCTCCGTGATTGAAATTCAAAAGGTCAGTTTTCAGAATGCGATATAATTGTATACGTTATAAGGGTTGGGTTCGCTCCGTAATTGAAATTCAAAAGGTAACATCAGTTTTTAAATTTTTGTACAAAAATCCCTTTATCTCTTTGCGAGTTATAAATCCCATGAATCTCCCGAATATATTTATATAAATTCTTATATACAAAGTCGGTGAAGCAATTTATTTTTTGAATTACCGCTTTATCATCAGCATTGAAATGTCTACGTTTGCTGTTAATTGATATAAATAAAATAAAACTGAAAATTTTTTTTATTGAAAAATAAAAAATATATATATAAATAAACTCAAATAAATATTTCAATTTTGGTACAAAATTCATTTATAAATTTGTGTTATATGTCTCATTTCCCGTTGAAATCTCCAGGACATATGGACATATTTATTATTAAGTAGGTATTGACACAATTAACACTTTTGGATGATTTTCAGCTTCGTTGGAGCTTTAGAGCTTTCAAGGCTCCATATACAAAAATTACAAAAAATTAATCAAGTATACCCTTTGAAATTAGTAACAAACAATTCCACAACGATTACCAGTGGGACAGTTTTCAAGTTTTCAATATCCTCTAGACCAACGGTGGGCAACTCCAGGCCAGTGGGCCAGCTACGGCCCGCGAAAAGTTTCTATCCGGCCCGCGAGATCTTTAGAAGAAATTATAAATAAATATTTTGCGTTGTAATTCTTCTAGTTTGAATTGAATATAAACGCACATAGCAACATGTAAGTAATGTAGTGTATTCCAACATTCGACACCGGAACATTGTCAGCATTTTCCCTGAATATACACGAAGATCCAGGACAAGAAGGGCAGAACGTAATTATTCATTTCCGAGTTAATTACGTGGATCCGAGCATCGCGCTACCCATTTTCAATTATTTTATTCGAGTTAAAATTCAATTATCAATTATCATTATATTTTAATCAATCGATTTTATTGTATTGTATTTAATCAATTGATATTATTATATTTTATTGTGAAATAAAAACTTTTTAAAAAGAAGTTTCGCTGAACAAACGATTTAATTTGTATGTTCATAATTTAGTACTAACTTTGAATCTTTTTTTTATTTATTTCATATTTGTAGACTAAAAAATTATAGGTCCCAAGAAGTTGTCAATTAACTGCGGTCCGCGGAGAAAATGTAAAATTATTCTGGCCCATGTTATAAAAAAGGTTACCCACCCCTGATCTTAAAGTTTGAAAACACTTATTAATTGGATATTGGACGATAACTACCGATGTAATACATTTTTGATAACGGGAACTACTTTTGCTACGGTTGCCAACACTCACGGATTTTGCACGGAATTTCTCAGATTTTGCGCGGAGTTTCCCGGAATTTGCCCGGAATTTCCCGGATTTTGCCCGGAATTGCCCGGATTTTGCCAGGACTTTGCCCAAAATTGCCCGGATTTGTCCGGAGTTTCTCCGGATTTTGCATGTAGTTTCCAGGACTGTTGCCCGGAGTTTACCCTAATTT
This sequence comes from Lethrus apterus, assembly GCA_018397195.1. Classification (NCBI taxonomy): domain Eukaryota; kingdom Metazoa; phylum Arthropoda; class Insecta; order Coleoptera; family Geotrupidae; genus Lethrus; species Lethrus apterus. The sequence goes on along the minus strand of JAFFZR010007372.1, from coordinate 7,449 downwards.
ATGCCCGGAGTTTCCCGGATCTCGCCCGGAGTTTCCCCGGATTTTGCCCGGAGTTTCCCCGGTTTTTGTACGGAGTTACCCCGGATTTTGCCCGGAGTTTCCCAGGAGTTTGCCCGGAGTTTCCCCGGATTTTGCCCGGAGTTTCCCCGGACTCTGACCGGAGTTTTCCCTGATTTTGTTCAGAGTTGATTTTGCCCGGATTTTCCAATAATTTGCACGGAGTTTTGCGGATTTTGGCCGGATTTGCCCGGAGTTTTCCGGATTTACCCAGATTATTCTGAATTGCCTGGAGCAACGGACCGAAAAGATTTTATCCTGCCCGCGAGATCTTTAGAAGAAAGATAATAAGATAATGTAAGTAAGATAATGAGTACTCAATTTTTGTCGGAAAGATTTTCATTTATGAGCAGTGTTGCTTGGCAATTAAACGAGACCAATTTGACGAAAAGAGTCCTTTTTCAAAGAAATTGGTCGAGTTTAATTGCCTTTAGCAATCATTGCGAATAAATTAAAATCTTGCCAGACAAAAGTTGAGTACGAATGATCTTTGGTTGGAGAATTAACCTAATGAATTATAACATTGACGTTTGTCAAAATTATTAGTGTCAAATTCTTGGTTGATAGAATACTTATCTTTTTTTTTTTCTTTTCTTGAGCGTGCAACCAATTAAAACGCAAGTTGCACGCTCAAGAAAAGAAAAAAAAAAAAAGTTTGTCAAAATGACATTTAATGTATTTTTAAAGTTGTCATGGTTACTAAGTCAAAAACAATGAAGTAGCGGCAAGAAAAGCACCATGTAATCTTTTCAGTATAAGATTGTTCTGATTGGTGCATGTGATCTTGGTTTTAAAATATCATTGGTCCACGTCATTGTCATTGTAATTCTTTTAGTTTGAATTGATTATAAACGCACATAGCAACATGTATGTTCATAATTTAGTACTAATTAACACTTTTTTTTATTTATTTCATATTTGCAGACTAAAAAATTATAGGTCACAAGAAGGTGTCAATTAACTACTACGGCCGGCGGAAAAAACGTAAAATTTATTCTGGCCCATGTTATAACTCTGCTGCTCCAGACTTATGTAGAGTTGAGTAATTGACCTGTTGGCTTCTTGCATATCTCTCGCCATCTCTTCATATTTTGTGTAGTCTGTCTGTGTTCTCCCAATCTTCTTCGACTATTCTTTCACTGCCAACCTTATGTTCTCCAAACATGTTCTCCTCGGTTTTCCTTCTGTTTTCTTCTTTTCTTTGGCTTCTAGAACTTGTCTTACTATTTTATTATCTTGTATCTTTCCACTATGGGTTTTAATTCTAAATTCTTCCTGAAAGTTGTATTTCTTATTCGATCTCTTCTTGTTTTGTTCTCAATTCGTCTTCACAGTTATTTTTGTTCTACTTCTTTCGGTCCACGTTTCGGCTGGGTGTGTTAGTATAGATGTTATTATTTTTTTAAATATTTGGACCCTAATTTCTTTTGGTATTTCCTTCTTTCCCAGAAATTTATCTTTGTTGAAAATTTTTCCACCTGTCACTCTTTTTATTATTTCTTCATCTAACTTTCCGTCCTCTGACACCATCGATCCCAAGTATTTAAATTTTCGTACTTTTCTTCACCTATTTGTACTATATTTTCCTATTGTGTCTTTCCTATTGTTATTGTTTTTGTGTTTTCTTTACTGATTTTCATGTAAATTTTTTCAAAAGCTCTTTCATACAGGGTGACTCTGAAATTAATTATTTAGAACCGAATGCTCATACAAAAATGACATTTTCCAAAAATTTAAACTGAAGATAGAACCGTCGTTTTTGCGGATTTGGGTTTGGTCCAAGGTCAGCTATCACATATTAAAATAGTGGGACTTGTTTAGAATGACCTGTATATCTATATGTTCTTAGTGATTGTTTTTTTGTTCTTTCTATTTATTCTATTTATATTAGTCATAAATCATAAAAGAGATTTAAAATAATAGATTTATGCAAAATTAAATTAAATTTTGCAGCACATTTAATACTGTTGTTTTATTACTTAAAATAAATTTTTGTTATTTTAATCATTTTGTAATAAAAATTAAAATCTATTTATCTACATAACAAAAAAAATCCTGAAACTTTTAAAAAGCAATTTATATTGTTATACTTTCTAACCAAAGGCGAACTGTACAATTCGTTTTGTTAATGAACGTTATTTTGCCAAGAATATAAATTCTGCTTTAATGCCAACGTGAAATTTATACCTTTTTCAAGGAAAAGAAAACGATGGTTTTAATCGAAGGTCTTATATCATGAAATAGAAACGTCCAGTAATGTAACTTATGATACGCTCGTGTAATTGCAAAAAGTAAAATAATTATTAAAAGACTATAAATAGTTAAACGATAAGTTATAATTGCTGTATTAATTATAACAAGCCAAGGTTACAAACAACAAATTTAATAGATGAATTTAATATATTTGTTAAAGTGTTCCACTTTAGACGGCACTACCCCAGTATTTTTATATATATTATCGATTTAAACAATTTCTTTTTTTTGACTATACCTGTCACTAAATTGTACTTTTAGGGTATATTACTTTCCCTTCACTATAAAATGCTAGTCTACTACGATTTAAATTAAACAGCAATATTGAAGAAGTCGTATTAGGGATTTTTTTATCAAAAAAATCTTCTAAATAAAAGTTGTTCAGAATCGTTCAAATAAGCTAAATCCTAAATTTGATTAAAAACAAAAAAATATGAAAATCTCAAAAAATTGTAGATATAGGTATGTGTATACGTGCTAATTGTGATTTAGTTGAAAATACTGTTATTTAAGTAAATAAGCATCCTTTTTTGTTATTATTTTGAATTAAAAGAATAAAATAAAAATCATGGCAAAGTTTTAATTTTATTACTCGAATTTTCTGGTCATTTTTTGAGAAAAATTTTCGATTTTTTTTTGTTTTTAATGAAATTTTGGATTTAGCTTATTTTAACGATTCTGAACAACTTTTATCAACAAAATTTTTTAATACAAAAATTCCTAATACGACTTCTTCAATTTTGCTGTTTATTTTAAATCGTAGTAAACTGGCATTTTACCGTGAAGGGAAAGCAACATACCCTAAAAGTACAAAAGAAAAATTTTTTAAATCGATAATATATAAAAAATACTCGGCTCGCTAAAGTGAGACACGCTGTATAACAAAAAAAAAACAATTAACTGTAGTTTCTGGTTTTCTATTTGTAAGAAGTTTGTTTATTTTGAAATTGAATAACATGATTTGTATTTAGCTAATTATTTAAGAATGTGTCAATTTTAGTTGAAGATGACGCCTCTCAGCAAGATGAAGATAGAAAATTAGAGTTGTTCATTCTTTATTTATAAAGGAAATAGTATTAATCGATCAGAACAGAATTTTCAAACTTCAATGACGTTGGTTATTCTTCTAAAGAAGTAAACAACATACAGTACGATTTTTTGAAAATTTAAACATAGTTCTGTTTCATTTCTTCAAGCCAAGTAATGGGTATTAGCCGATTCTGAGCCCACCGCCTCCTTTGCGCACTGCGCATGCGTAAAAATTTTTAATAGAAAAAGCCAACCCAACCTTTCACCTATACCTTTACCGTTGTTCTTAACCTTTGACCCTTGACCTTTGACCTTGTGATCAACGCGTCCATGAACCCTAGCCAACCTATGTCTTTGAACACAAAGACGGACAAGTAGATGAACAGACAGGCATCTTTCTAAGAGATTTCAAACAGCTTTGAACTCCTGAAGAGCTAGGGACAGTTTTTGAACAGCTTTGAATACCAGCCTGTTAGTAGGCATGTGAGGATAACAAAACGCCTACCTGTCCGTGGTAAAGCAACAATCAGTTAGTATTTGTTGATGACTGCGAGGTCTGTCTGTCTATCTACTTGTCCGTCTGTTGAGTTGATGTGTGTTCAAAAATCAAGAGTCAAAGGTTAAGGACAATGGTCAAAGGTATAGGTGAAAGGTTAGGTAGGCATCTTCTATTTAAAAAAATTACGCATGCGCAGGAGGAGGTGGGCTCAGAATCGGCTAATACCCACTACTTTTTTCAATGTCTTCATACATTCTATGTATATTTGCAGTAAGGCTTAAAGGTTGATCAAAAATATTTTTTTCTGACACATACGTAAACATATCAAACTCGTTATAAAAGATTTATTTTGTGTTCATATTGTTTAATTTTTTTTTACAAATCAATAAAGATGTTATGTTTAAAATTTTTTAGACAAAATATAACAAATTAAAAATACCATTACAACGTTGATTAATGTAAAAATTTAATAACAACATTTTATTTTGGCGAATTAGAAACGTTAATTTTTCAGCAATTAAAATTAACAAATTCAACATATTTCACGCTGCATTAAAAAAATGACATTGTTTCAACGGCAAAATAAATATTAAATTGAACGGTTAATTAGTGCGTACGTATTACGATAGATGTAATTAATGGGAATAACATTTAACAATATTTTTGTAAAATCTACCCAACGAGCTCACTTGCAGTATAGTCAGTTATTATTATTGTTTATTATTATTATTATTATTATTACCACAAAAAATGAGCCCATAATATTCCATAAAACCTTTATAACACAGTTGAATAATTTCTGAAATTCAGTAGTATCTAAAATTAAACGGTAAAGTAAGATAATCAAATAATCAATCGTCTTACGTATCCTGATATTTGACAAGAAATTATCTTACTAATCCCCAAAATAACCATTTCCTCTTATCATCCTAACCAATTTGTCAAGTCACGTTAACCTTAGCGATATCGGAATACGTGAAACGTAGAACACGAAACCCAAAGCCGAAGATAACTTCGAGACGTTCACGCAACCAAGTTGCTAATCGACCGACGGCTTCGCGCACGTGTGTCTGGTCGGAGGAAAAACGACGCGTGTCTCCAGGGAATCTGCGACTCAATACTTCCTGTTGAGGCTCATTAGTCTCAAGTCTAACACTAAACTAACATTCCGCGCAATTAAAACTTTCCCCGAAAAAAAAGCACGCCCTTCGCGTCGTTGTGTCGCTGAAAATTAGCCAACAATTAAGAGATTTGCAAAATGTTCTTTGAAACCAATGGACAAACATCAACGTGACGGGAATTTCAAAAATTAGAAGAATTAATTGTTCAAAATGAAAAAAAATGAGTAAAAAATGGAAATATAAATAAGTAAATACGGAAGCAAAGAAACAGGCAAGAAATAAATAAATTTAAAGCGCAATCGCGAAATGAAAAATACTAACGGTACGACTTCAAAAACCAAAAAAAGTCTGGATAGCCTTTTCCAAATATTTCCATAATCTAACTTACTTAGATTTTCTCTTGATACTGTGATACTGTTCATAGTTTTTGAAATGACTTTAAAGAATAGATAAATGATATTTAATACAGAGTAGACCATCTTAAAGTTTAATGAATAATGGAAATTCGATGTTCATTATAAGGATTGTTTTGCAGACATAAATTGCAACATTTCATTAAAATTAAAATCTGAAATACCCTTTTGAGCAGAAATTTTAAAAGAATTTAAATTTATGAATTTAGTATCACTCATCCCACACTGTAAAAAAAAAAAAAAAAACTCCCCTACATAAAACACAGATGTGTATATAACTATATCTAACGAGGTTCATTTATTCAATGAAGTATGTCACTCGAATGGACAGACGATAAAGGACGAAGCGCCAAAGTTTTTATCGTGTCCGTCATTAGCAGGAGCCGGAAGGGAGTATTCCAGACGAATTGCCTCCGAATCCAAGAGTACATCTCGTAGATAGATAATGCATTTATGGTTACAAATACACGTATATGAAACTAACGAACCCGTCGCGTCGCGAACGCCGCACCAACGCTTCTAATTGGGTGACTCAGTCGACGGGGGAATTGCACGGCTAAAAAATAAACACCGGGGATTACGTTCCCGAAATGGTCCTAATACACCCCACATAATAATGCATAATGCGAGGGCATTTCGTAACCGTACATTAAATTGACGTCGCACGGCGGGCGTGTCGTACGATTTAGTACGGAATTTGTACGCGGTTGTATTCCTTGATTTATCACTGAAATATTAATATTAAATCCGTGCGTATTTATAGTTGGATATTCAATCGGCAATAAGTCTTTTTTAATCGAAAAGCGTATCAATCTGATCGAAATGTAAATGACTTTTTGTGACAGATGTGCAATTCGACAAGTTTTGCTGGAAATTTGAAATTTGTATATTTTATTGACAGCTTGTGTAATAAAATATCATTCATACCGACAATTAATGAATAAAAAAATTTAAGATAGATGCAATTTGGAAACTGAGAAAGAGAACTCTATGTTTATTAATTTTTAAAACTGAAATCTACATTATAATAAAAGGGTAATATAAACATAAAAATTTATTTTAAAAACGGAATTAAATACGTATATTGGATTTGTATTGACTGCAATTAACAATGTCAAATAAAATAATAGATACTAATACTTTAAAAAAACAACGCTTTGTTGTGGGTACGGGTAAAATTAATGAAATCAAATCGGCAAAAAAGCTGGCGCAATTTCATGCTTTTTCATGACTGGATCCTGCAACTGAGGTAGAATCTCTAAGAAAGTATTTATCAGACAAATGTGACAGTGTCATATGTGAAAAACTTAATTCTAAACACCCCGAAAGATACTCGTCCTTCAAAATTACTGTACCATTTGAAATGAGCCAAAATATGACCAGAGGGAGTCTGCATAAATCGTTTTTTTACTATAACCAAGTTCTCAAAGAAACTAAAATAATGCAGACAAATGATACTAGACGTATGCCTCAACGGTCTTTGGGAGGAAACGCCAGTGGAGAAACAGCAGTAGGAAAGAATATCGACAAACGCAATGAGTTAGTGATCACTCATGTTAACGTGCAATGTATAAAAAACAAAATAAACGATATTGAAATACTAATGCAAGAAAACCTATTTGACGTGCTATGTGTTAGCGAACATTGGTGTAATAGTTATGAAATTGACGCGCTGCCGTTCGGTAGTTTCTCCATCGCTAGTAATTTCTGTAGAAAGACAAGGAAACATGGCGGGGTTGCCATTCTACTTAAAGATAGTTTTAAATATAGTATAATGTACAAATTAAGTACGCGTGTGAAATAGACTTTGAAGTGACTGCGGTTGACTTAAGTGATAAAAACATTCTGATAGTTGCAGTTTAGAGAGCGCTTTCGAGTAATTTCGATCTCTTCATTCAACGAATGACCGAGGTTCTGAATATAGTTAGAAACAGACGAACTGTTATCAATGGTGATTTCAACATAAAATTCAACATTAGTAATGACAAACAATCCATTGAAATACGCGACCTAATGAAATCTTATGGTTTCTCCCCAACTATTATTGAAAACACAAGAAACAATAATTGTTTGGACA